>APFE031730001.1:16151-62630 GCA_000404065.3 Pinus taeda | reverse complement strand
CCATGGTATTCATTCACCCATGGAATTGAACCATGGTATTGTAACTAGAAAAATACTATAAGTAACAAGTCACATTTTGTAAAAGGATAGATTGTCCGCCACAATGTAGCCTTTACAGTTCAGAGGCATGTAGCCACACATCTCTTCTCAGAGATAAGCTACCATCGCCCTAGCTGGTTTATTTCCACTTCGGTTTTAATAAAAAAGTTTCTGTGGTTTTGTTTATTGGGCATTCTCATATTTTTCTTATGGTAATTTCAAATTTTCAGATCTTGGGGTCTTTCCCCCAAGATCCATTGCAAGTTTTAAGATCTTGGGGGCCTCCTCCCAAGATCCAGATTAGTGGTATCAGAACAGGTTACGATTCCATGGGAATGAGGGTTTCATGCATATTTCAGTCTCATTTTTTTGAAGGAATTTTTTTTTGGGCGGCGACTTTGCAGATCAGATCTGAAAATTTTGGTGGAAAATTTACAAAAACAAATACCCGATCTGGATTCCTCTCGAAAAATCACCCAATTTCAAAAAAAAAATTGGTCGAATCGGAGTTCGGATGTGGGCGATATTGCTGATTTAAAATCAGCTATTTTATCAGAATTTTTGTGACGGGGGAACTGTTGCAACACGAATATGAGATCTCAGAGTGTCCAAATAAGGATTTCCAACTCATGCAAAGATGAAAAATGATCCTTCTACTTCCAAAAACAGGTTATAATAAATATTCTTAGTTATATTGGCCAAGTTATGTCCATTTTAATTCTGGAGCAGCATTCGGAGTGGGTTTTCATTGGAGACGTGCCCTCCCACCCCACTTTAGTAGGCACCTGCTTCACATTCATTAGTTTCAACATAGCAGCAATCGGCTTGGGTTATTTGGAGATGTGCCCTCCCACCCCAAGCTATGTAGGCACCTGCTACTTCATCAGCAACCAACATCACGGGTGTGGGTCATCCACAAACCCACACTTCATCGAAGTCCATTTGCTAGGCCGTACACTGTTAGTATCACAGTTGGTCACAAGCATTACAGGGTATCTCTATCCTCGGATCTTCTTTCTTCATGGTTATGGGTCATCCACAAACCCACAGTTCATCGAAGTCCATTTGCTAGGCCACACACTGTCAGAATCACAGTTGGTCACAAGCATTAAAGGGCATCTCTATCCTCGGATCTTCATTTATCAGGGTTTTGGGTTAACCACGTAAAACCCTTATCTTCAGTGGATCTTCATATTCAACAAACGCTTGGGAGGAGGGAACTTTACGCAATGGGGACCATTGCTTCTTAAGGAGGGAGGAATGATCCGAATGGAAAATGGCCCCTTGTATTGGTTATCTATGGTATTGATCCATGATGTTAGGAAGAAGCTTGCCTATATAAGGCAAAGGAGATCACTTGGCTAATTCATTCTTGCAAATCGAATATCTTAAGTTCTGAAATATTGGGTTATTGTTTTAAAAGTTTGATCTATGAAGGGGAAGCTGAAAGCGAATCTGTGAAGGGTGATCTCTCGAGCGTTGCAGCTGCGGAAGTGCGGAGGCACCACAGAAGGCGTAGTGCGGAGGTGCCACAGAAGGCGCAGTACGGAGATGCCATAGAGGCGCCACAGAAGGCACAGTGCGGAGGCACCACAGAAGGCGCAGGGGGAGACGCCACAGAGGCGCCACAGAAGGCGTAGTGCGGAGGCGCCACAGAAGGCGCAGTGCGGAGGCGCCACAGAAGGCGCAGTGCGGAGGCACCACAGAAGGTGCAGTACGGAGATGCCACAGAAGGCACAGTGCGGAGGCGCCACAGAGGTTATTCGAATGGGAAATGGCATCAACCCATGGTACAAATCCACCCATGGTATTCATTCACCCATGGAATTGACCCATGGTATTGTAAATGGCATCTGCTTGTGGTATTGTAAAATCCACCCATGGTATTCATTCACCCATGGAATTGACCCATGGTATTGTAACTAGAAAAATACTATAAGTAACAAGTCACATTTTGTAAAAGGACAGATTGTCCCCCACAATGTAGCCTTTACAGTTCAGAGGCATGTAGCCACACATCTCTTCTCAGAGATAAGCTACCATCACTCTAGCTGGTTCATTTCCACTTCGGTTTTAATAAAAAAGTTTCTTTGTGGTTGTGTTTATTGGGCATTCTCATATTTTTCTTCTGGTAATTTCAAATTTTCAGATCTTGGGGTCTTTCCCCCAAGATCCATTGCAAGTTTTCAGATCTTGGGGGCGTCCTCCCAAGATCCGGATCACAGGCTACCTTGAAGGCATGGTGCGATGGTTATAGTGCGAGACTTTGAATGAGATTTCAATCACAGTTTGCAATCTAGTTCAGGTGTTTTAGGCCGAATAAGTAAAGAACAATGTATGTAAAACATAGGTGTGATCTAAGAGGTTACTAGAGCCACCACTCAAGGAAATTAGATTGCTTGTAGATCTATTGTTTAATTCATAAACAAAACACAGAGATTGACTAAAGCAGCATTGATCTACTTTGCATTTGTATGACAAATGCAGTTCGAAGGCTAGTTGGCTTGACTTCAGGCTCCGTCTGGATGCTTATAAAAGAAACAAGGATAGATAGGCTAACAAGTAATCTAGTCACTCCCCAGTGGAGTCGCCATTTTGTTATACGGGAATAGTTTCCACACAGATGTTGCGATTCCCACTAAGATAGGTGGCTATCTTAGAAACAAACAATCAAAGTCTATTGTTGATTCCTTTTATGAAAATAGATGAGAGGAGAACCAAGAGGGCCAACCTGAGTCTTGCACTTGATTTCCTCTCCTTCTTGATAGAGTTTTTCCGCTCGTTGTTTGTCTGCTCAGCTTCAAAAGGACCTATAGAATCACAACAACATACTACTATGCAAGAAACAAGGATCTAAGTTCATAAATAATGTAGGATCAAATGTGCATTAACTATATACAAGCATATATAAACAAGTACACAAGAATATGTAAGGAAACAAGAATAGCTTTATTCAGATGAAAAGTAGCAAGAGGATGACAATTATATGCTCTGACCCAACATCATCCTCCAGCTAAGAAGCCCTTCTTCACCTCAAGAAAAGCTAAATCACCCAACATTGTGAATGTACACCAAAATACCAACAACACTTCTCTATAAGTTACAAAATTCCAGCCTCTGGATCTCTCTGATGAGGGATCCCTATATAGATAATTACAGAGAGGTGAGTCATCTTTTGGGATCTTGATTAGTGTCCTCTCTCTGATAGTTCCTGCTTCCACTTGGAGAATGATGATCTCTTACTCATCCCTGGTCGAAAATGGAGTGGCAAGTGTCATAGGGGAAGCTTATGGAAGATTCCATGATCTTCCACCTCACATTTTTGTCTCTTCCATTTGTCCATTCCCGACCTTCACACCCTATAGAGGAGAAAATCAGTATGCATCACACCCTGTACATTGGGAAGGTGATATGCATCACACCCTCTGCATTGAACTTTCAGTATGGTCTAGTTTTGACCATTTATGAGCAGTTTTCAGTGGAGAACTTCTGGGAGATGATGTAATCAGTTGACCTTGTTCCTTTAGGCAGTGAAGCAACACTTTTAGGGACTTAGGAGCCCTCAGTTTATGGGCATTTGTGATTGGGGTTGAAGTGCCCAAAAATGTCTATAACAATATGCTAGTATCGACGACATGTTTGACATGGTATCTAGTTTAGTTGGGGCTTTGTTCACAATTAGTTGATGGGGAGCACTCTTTTCCATCATTATAAACCATAGGTATATAGATGTCATCTAAGGAGAAACACCATTATCATCCTAGGGCCTATGATTAGTTTTGGTGGGTTAGTAATAATATAGACTATGCACATGGTAAACAACCACCTCCTAATGCCTCTAAGGTGAATAGTTGGCCTAGTGGTTCTCATCGCCAATATGAATGTTTCTTGTTGGTGGATAGTTTCCTACTTACTAATGTCTACTACTCAATATTTTGACATTTTGATAGGTTGATGTATCAATAACTAATACATTGCATTAGTGTTGGTTGACCTTGAGGTGTCCTTAATACAGTTAGCCCGAAGTTTGACCTATCAATGGACTATAGTCCCTAACCATCAAGTGAGAGTCCTTGAACCGTCTATCTCCATATCTAATGGATAATTTAGGATGATATGCTAATGTCGAGGGCATGTTTGACATGGCATCTAGGTTAGTTGGGACGTTTTTCACAATTAGGTGATGGGAACCACTATTTTCCATCATTATAAACCATAGGTATATAGATGTTGCATGGGTGTTAATGTGAGGATAATTTTACCCAAGGATGGATTTGTTTGGTGCCTTGGGCATCATCTAACAAGAAACACTGTTATCATCCTAGGGCCTACGAGTGGTTTTGGTGGGTTAGTAATAATACAGACTATGCACATGGTACAAAACCACCTCCTAATGCCTCTAAGGTGAATAGTTGGCATAGTGGTGCTCATCGCCAATATCAAGGTTTAATGTTGGTGGCTAGTGTCCTACTTACTAATGTCTACTACCCAATGTTGTGACATTATGATAGGTCGATGTACCAAAAATTAATACATTGCATTAGTGTTGGCTGACCTTGAGGTGTCCTTAATACATTTAGCCCGAAGTTCAACCACTCGATGGGCTATAGTCCCCAACCATCAAGTGAGAGTCCTTGAATCCTCTATCTCCATGAGATAATGGATAATGTAAGATGATATGCTAATATCGAGGACATGTTTGACATGGCATCTAGGTTAGCTGGGGTTTTTTACACAATTAGGTGATGCGAAGCACTATTTGCCATCATTATAAACCATAGGAATATAGATGTTGTATGGGCGTCTTGGGTGTGGAGAATGATTATTTAGAGGTCTTTGTTTAAGCTGGACGTATACCCCAGGAAGTTTGTATACCCCTCCATGCGAGGGGGTGCAGGCGGGAGTTGTCCCCCCCGCAGGGGTTCAGGGGGGCCGATCCCCCCTCTCCCGACTGGGGGGTATGGGGGCCATTGGTCCCGCAGTGGGGGTTTCGAGGGCAACGCCCCCGAAGCTAAAAGAAAATGTAAAATTGCCTTATAAAAGTATAGTAATTTCTAGTCGATCTGGGTTGTTCATTATGTGGATGATCTGACGGTAGAACCTATGTTTAGTTTAGGGTTTTCTGCCCTAGAAGGCAAGCCCTCTCTTTATATGAGGGCATTGTATTGAGGCTATGTAATAAATGTGTATTCTCTAAGCAAGAAATAGAGAGGTGAGACTATGAAAGAAAACAGAGGATATTACAGTGGATCTATTGTAGGTTGTGTCTCTTCATTTTGCTGGATAATAGAAAGGAAGGAATGGTTGTTCGGGGTGGATGTAGCCCAAACTAGGTGAACCACATATATCTGTGTCTCTTTGGTTTTATTCGTTTTCTGTGTTTATATTTATGCAATATTCTATGTGTTACATTGCTCTGTAATATATAATTTTCTAATAACTAGTATCAGAGCCAAAGGTCTATTTGACTGAAAAACTCGCAGGAAAGAAGGGTTCCTCATTCGAGAGGGAGAAATGGAAAAATATGGTAAGTTTAGGGTCAAGAAATTTAATGGTCAAAACTTCTATCTATGGAAGATGCAGATGGAAGATTATCTGTATCAATAAGATCTGTACCTACCATTGGGTAGAAAAACAAAGATGCCGACAGTTATGACAGATGAAGAATGGAACCTTCTCAGTAGAAAGGCACTCAGAACAACACAGTTGTGCCTCACAGCATCGGTCACCTTCAACATTTCAAAGGAAATAATGACTGAGGGTTTGATTAAGGCATTGGCGAAACTAGATGAAAAACCCTCAGCCTCAAACAAGGTATTTCTTATGAAATAGTTATTTAATATGAAGATGTCGGAAGGTGGATCTGTTGTAGACCATTTACATGATTTTAATACTGTTACAAGTCAGTTAAGTTTTGTAGCGGTAAACTTTGATGATGAAGTTAGAGCTTTGTTATTCTTGTGCTCATTGTCATAAAAATTGGAATGGTTTAGTAATGGCCATTAGTAACTGTATTTCCGGATCTACTACTTTAAAGTTTGATGATGTTGTCGATGCTATCCTTAGTGAGGAAATGCAACAAAAAAGGTCTGGTGGGACATCGGGTAATGCTTTTAGTGCACAGTCTAGGGGAAGAAAAATGCAAAGAGGAAAGAGCTCCGGATATCACAGTAAATCAAGGAAAGGCAAATCCAAGTCTAGATCGGGCATAGTGTGCTAGAAATGTGGAAAGAAAGGACACCTAAAGAAAGACTGTAGATCTTGAAAGGGAAAAGAAGAATTTGGGAGTTGCAAAACAAATCCTTGGTATGAGAATAACTAGAGATAGGAAAAATCGCAAATTAACATTGTCTCAGAATGAGTACATACAAAAGGTGTCGAAAAAATTTAATATGCACAATGCAAAACCAGCTAGTACACCTTTTGCTAGCCATTTCAAACTTAGTAAGGAAATATGCCCAAAAACCCAAGAAGACATGGATTATATGTCTAAAGTTCCATATGCATCACCAGTTGGAAGCTTAATGTATGCAATGGTTTGCACAAGGCTTGATATTGCACATGCAGTGGGAGTTTTAAGCAAGTACATGAACAATCTAGGAAAGGAACATTGGAGGGTAGTGAAATGGATTCTCAAATATTTGAAAGGTGCCAAAAATCAAGCATTATGCTTTGGTGGTTCAAACATTTCTCTATAAGGATATGTTGATGCAGATATGGCAGGTGATAGAGATAACATGAGGAGCACTACAGGATATGTGTTTACTATAGGTGGAACAGCTGTTGTTTGGGTTTCAAAAATCCAAATTGTTGTTGCACTTTCAATGACAGAAGCATAGTATGTTGCTACGATAGAGGCTAGTAAAGAAATGATTTGGTTACAAAGGTTTATGGGTGAATTGGGTAAGAAGCATGATATGGGCACGTTATACAGTGATAGGCAAGGTGCCATTCATCTTGCAAAGAACTTAGCATTTCATTCCAATATTAGACCCATATAGCTCAAGTACCATTTCATATGATTAGTGTTGGAAGATGGTGAGTTGAAGCTGGAAAAGATACACACCAACCAGAATCCTGCAGATATGCTAACAAAAGTTGTAACTAGGGAGAAACTGAGAATATGCTTAGCTTCAATTGGTCTTCAAGGGTGACGATGAGGATGAGAAATAACCAATTCCAAAGGGGATTCATTGTCCAAAAAATTAAGCAATAGTGGAGTTGCTACAATCATTCTCCAAGTGGGAGATTGTTGGGTGTGGAGCATGATTATTTAGAGGTCTTTGTTTCAGCAAGATGTATACCCCAGGAAGTTTGTACAACCCTCCATGCAAGGGGTTGTCAGGGGGACTTGTCCCCCTCGCTGGGGTTCGGGGGGTCGATCCACCCTGCCGGCTGGGGGGTATGAGGACCAGCGTTCCCCCAGTGGGGGTTTGCAGGGCATCTCCCCCAAAGCTAAAAACAAATGTAAAATTGCCTTGTAAAAGTATAGTAATTTCTAGTCAATATGGGTCATTCATTAGGTAGATGATCTAACAATAGAACTTATGTTTAATTTAGGGTTTGTTGCCCTAGAAGGAAACCCCTCTCTTTGTATGAAGGCATTGTATTGACGCTGTGTAATAAATGTGTATTCTCTGAGCGAGAAACAAAGGACGTTACAATGGATCTAGTGTAGGTTGTGTCTCTTCATTTTGTTGGATAATAGAAAGGAAGGATTGGCTGTTCGGGGTGGACATAGCCCAAATTGGGTGAACCATGTATATCTATGTCTCTCTAGTTTTATGCATTTTCTGTGTTTATATTTATGCAATATTCTATGTGTTCCATTGCTTTGTAATATATAATTTTCTAAGAGGGTGTTAATGTGAGCATAATTTTTCCCCACAAGGATGGCTTTGTTTAGGACCTTGGACATCATCTAAGGAGAAACATCATTATAATCCTAGGGCCTACGAGTGGTTTTCGTGGGTTAGTAATAATACAGACTATGCACATGTTACAAAACCACCTCCCAGTGTCTCTAAGGTGAATAGTTTTCCTAGTGGTGCTCATCGCCAATATCAAGGTTTCTTGTTGGTGGCTAGTGTCCTACATACTAATGTCTACTACCCAATACTGTGACATTTTCATAGGTTGATGTACGAACAACTAATACATTGCATTAGCATTGGTTGACCTTGAGGTGTCCTTAATACAGTTAGCTCGAAATTTGACCACTCGATGGACTATAGTCCCCAACCATCAAGTGAGAGTCCTTGAACCCTCTATCTCCATGAGCTAATGGATAATGTAGGAATATATGCTAATATCAAGGACATGTTTGACATGGAATTTAGGTTACTTGGGGATTTTTGCACGATTAGGTTATGGGGAGCACTATTTTTCATCATTATAAACCATAGGTATATAGATGTTGCATGGGTGTTAATGTGAGGATAATTTTTCCGCACAAGGATGGCTTTGTTTGGGGCCTTGGACATCATCTAAGTGTTGGCATTATGACACAGGTTTTTCTCTATGACATAGGTGTTTTCCTTCATGGCAACTCACTCAAATGGCAGATCACAGCTCAAGCTCTCAAAATGAAAGAACATGAGGTATACGCAGGTTCCTCGTAGAAAGTAGCATATACATGCAGGTGTACTGATCAAAAAGCGTGTATATATATGCACACAGTTTCATGCAAAGTAAAGCGCGTACATATGGTTGGTCCATGGTATTTAGTCCAACATATGAGAACCTATGGTTTTGGTCCTAGCTATTACATCCAAAGTGTCGAACCCAGGTATTGGGTTCCTAGTATTGGATCTCTATGGTTTTGGACCTTGGTTTGAGAAAGGCCTAAGACTATAAAAAGGGAAGGAGATCATGTGACAGGTTATTGACTGAAGCATTGAATATCTGATGAAGAGAAATATGTGGAGTACTGGTGATTGGTTTATAGTGCACAGCTAAATCTGAATCAAGGAGGAACCTGAGCACAAGAAGATGGATAAGTTCTATTGATGGGTCAAAAACTCAAGTCTTGAATAGTAGTATCTTTGTACGATTTTGATCTGTTATATTTGGTGCTTGACTTGATCTATAAATCTGATAATCTGGGTATAACTGATGTTTGAATATTTGATAGAGTGAATTATCTTTTATATATCTCTACGCAGGTTCGACACATCAGAGGCGTGTATACACGCTGATTCAGTAAATCAAAACAGTGCATACGCTGGTTGGCCTTGATTCAAAAGCATATGCACATAGGTTGTACACATTGAGGTAGCGTACGTCCCTTGAAATATTATTTAGCTACTTTTATTTACTGCTGCAGTGTTCTAGGTTCAGAATTGGTGTCTGGTTACTGTTATTGTTTTCTGGGTACAACATTCATAGAAGTAATTATTTGATTCAGTTTGTTTGATGCAGGAGATTGGTTGATGTAGAAATACTTGATGTTTGATTAATGTTATTCATGGATCCAGTCTAAAAATTTATGAAACGTGGTCCCTCGAAGAAAAGATAAGGGTGTAGCCTTCTGTAGGTCAACACCTATGTACTAGTACCTCAGCTAGTACAAGAGCTAAGGGGGTTGTAGCTCCCTTCCAGAAGAAGCTGGAGAATGAGAGAAGGTTATAGCCTTCTACAGGTAGCAGCCTGCGTACTAGTATAAGACTGCACCAGTACAAAAACCTTGTAAAAAGAAGTTTCTAATTAAAAGAAGATAGAGACGAATTGCAGCAGGTGGTTTTCACCCACATTGGGTTTCCATCTTATATCTTGTGTTCTCATGTGTGATTGCCTGTTTTGTTTCACTGTCCCTGGTTACTATTTATATGGTTTGAAGCACATATTAATGATCAACATCTGAAGAATAATTTAAATTACAAGTCTGCTGATATACGCTTGTTTGCTTAACTAAAGTTGCCTACATACGCTGTATTTACTAACTGAAGTAGCGTATATAAATATGATTGTGAAATGAAAAATAATTGAGTTGATAATACTGATTCACCTCCCCTCTCAGTATTATTTCCAATGGTATCGGAGCCGGTCCTTGAGAAGAAGCTTGATCGCTTGAAGGAAGATCCATCATCATGAGCAATTACGAGAAAGAAGCGTCGATCAAGCCACCAATTTTTGACGGGAGAAACTTCTTCTTTTGGAAGGTAAGAATCACTTCATATCTTCAATCTCTTGGTACAAAAATCTGGGATATTGTGGAAATAGGTTACACATTTCCTTCAACAACTCCTACAGTTACGGCTAGTAAGAAGCAGTATGAAACAAATGCAAAGGCAATCAATACTCTATTACGGAGTCTATCTCATTCAGAATTCATCAAGGTTATGCAGCTCAAAACCGCAAAAGAAATATGGGACAAGATCGTTCTGAGCTATGAAGGAGATGATCAGGTAAAACGAGCAAAACTTCAAACTCTCAGAATTCAATATGAAAATCTCAGAATGTACAATGATGAAAGTGTGGCTAACTATTTCCTACGTATAGATGAGATTGCTAATTGTATGAAAAATTTGGGTGAAGAAATAAAAGAAGTTGTGTTGGTTGAAAAGGTTCTATGATCTTTGTATTCTAAGATTGAATCAAATGTTTCTACCATAGAAGAAAACAGAATCTACAGAGCCTTACCATATCACAACTACATGGAATCTTAACCACTTACGAAATGAGAATAGGGAGACCATCAGACAAGGGAGAAGCCACATTCAAAGCCTCAGGAAAAGGAGATTACAATGATTTAGGACATATATCGGAAGAAGAGGAAGAATCAAATTTTTTCAAGAACCTTCAATGGGGTTCTGCAAGATTTAGAGGTAAGTTACCTTTCAAATGTTTTGCTTGTGGAAGAGTCGGTCACTATGCTGCCAAGTGTCCTCATAAAGATAAGCTTGACAAAGGTAAGGAACCGGTTAGATGGAACAGAAAGCAGAATGTAAGTAAGAAGAGCTATTGCACACATCAAGACAGTGATGGACTTTCAAATAGTGGTGAAGATGAACAAGGTAATGATTATAGACTTTCGATGGCTTTTGAAGATGATGATTTCTTGGATGTTATAAATGAAGAAGGTCTTCATGAAGAAATTTCTAAACTCAAAATTTTCTTAGAATAAAAGAACATGATTGTAGATACTTTGACATTCCAACTTTCCAAAAGAGAAAAACACAATGAAAAATTAGAATGTGAAATTGTGGGACTTAGAAAAGATATTGAGAAATAAAAAACTCTTAATCTTAAATTTGCTAAAGGATCTGAAACTTTAGATGAGATTATCAAAGGGCAGTGTTCTCCTCTAATCAAGACAGGTCTTGGATATGCTGAAGAAGCATCTCAAGAACAAAAGCAAGCACATAAGCCATCCACCTCCAAACGTTATCTTGATGCAACAAGGAGAAGTGAACAGGTTGATAGTTGCCAACAAAGGCATAATACAGATCACCAGGTAAATCAGGGACAATTTACTTCAAGAATGAACAAATATTATCAAGTAAATTGGGGGAAATCTACTTCAAGGATGAACAGAAGCTACAACCAACCACAGTTAAATCAGTCAATAGAAGCTACAATCATTTGGTCAGTAGGTTTGATAATTGCACGAATTTCTTCAATGGCCAATGTTTCTCTTGTCCTAACTTTGGTCACAAAGTTGTTCAATGTGTTTCCTACAATACCATCATGACTAGAGAAGCTCAAGAGCAAAGGAGTATGACTGGGATCATGAAAAGGACCTACAATAACTTTTCTACTCTTGAGAATGAAGTAGAATGTTCTATTTGTAACAACTTCAGTCATGAAGATTCTGAATGCAGGATTAGGTTTCAGTAAAAAACTCAGAAGGAGCAAGCTTCATTGAGTCCCAAAACATGGAGAAAGAAATAACCACAACCAGAAAGATGTGGGATAGCCTTATATACGAAGGGACAAGAAAATTAGTGGTACATTGATAGTGGATGCTCGAAACATATAACAGGTGATAAAGAGAAACTTCAGCCATATAGTTTCTTAGAAAAGAAAAAGAAGGTCTCATTTGGAAATGACACCCCTGCTCTAATAAAAGGTAAAGGTTCTGTTCTTCTGAAAGAAAAGGTCAAATCTGGGAATGTTATGTATGTTGATGGCTTAAAACATAATCTATTAAGTGTCAGTCAAATGTGTGATCAAGGAAATGAAGTAATATTTAGATCAAATGGATGCATTGTTCGTGAGCTTGATATAGGATAAACAGTGATCAAAGGCATAAGAAGTCCAAATAATTTATACATACTCAAGGGAGGATGGCAACAATGTTATCTAGGCAAGAATGATGAACACTGGTTATGGCACAGAAGATTGGGGCATCTAAGCTTCTCTCAGATAAGGAAAGAATGCAAATATCAGGCAGTTTGTGATCTCCCCGACATCAGAATTCCAGACAATAGAATATGAAAATCATATTAGTTTGATAAGAAATGCATAACAAATTTCCCTGAGAAAGAAGGACCAGCTAGCAGGCCAAATGAACTTGTCCATACTGATGTATGTGGTCCATCTAGGAAAAGGTCACCTCGAGGAGAAGAATATTTTATATTGTTCATTGACAACTTTTCCAAGATGTGTTGGATAGGACTTATGAAGCACAAAGATGAAGCTCTTGATAAGTTCAATTCATTCAAAGCCTTGGTTGAAAATGAATCAGACCGCAGAATCGAATGCCTCGGGTCTGATCGAGGAGGGGAATTTACCTTGGATGAATTTTTTTATTTTTGTGAAGAACATGGAATAAGAAGGGAATTCTCTACTGCAAGGGATCCCCAGCAAAATGGAGTAGTGGAAAGGATGAACAGAATGGTTCAACAAATGGCTCGTGCTATGCTTGATGAGTATGGAACTCCCGCAACCTTCTGGGGTGAAGCCGCATTTGCTGTAGTCACTATTCTCAACAAGACAAACGTCTCAGTAAACAACACTCAGACTCCTCACGAACTTTGGTATGGTAAGACTCCTACAGTAAAATACTTCAAAATTTTTGAAAGAAAATGTTACATCAAAAAGACTGATGAAAACCTTGGCAAGTTTGAACCTAGATCAGATGAAAGCATTCTTCTTGGTTACTCTCCCCATAGCAAAGCATATAAGTGTTACAATAAAAGACTTGGAAAAATTGTTGACAATATTGATGTAGTGGTTGATGAAGAAGGAAACACTCCTAGGCAAGTAAAATCTGAAGATTTCGAAGATGATGAGGACTATCCTTTAACATCAAATCAGATTCATGATGAAGAAGAAACTCAGGAGGCACCAGAAGAACAGATAAGGATAGAAGAAAAGACTCCATCCAGGTATGTTCAGAAGAATCATCCAAAAACTCAAATTTTGGGGCAGAAAGAGGAGGGTGTACAAAGAAGGAGAACCATTTCAGAAGCTTCAAGCTATATATCATTTATCTCCTCCGCTGAACCACAAAATGTAAGAGAGGCATGTAAAGATGAATGTTGGGTCAAGGCCATGGAGGAAGAACTTGAGCAGATTGAAAAGAATGACACTTGGGAGTTGGTTCCTAGACCTAACGATAGGGACAAAATGAATATTAAAAAACAAGCTGAATGAAAGTGGAGATGTGATTAGAAGCAAGCCCAGACTTGTTTGTAAAGGGTATGCTCAACAAGAAGGTATATACTTTGAAGAAACTTTTGCATCGGTTGCTAGACTAGAGGCTATAAGAATGTTCCTTGCTCTTTCTAGTTTTCAGAACTTTGAAGTATTTCAAGTGGACGTGAAATCTACCTTTTTGAATGGAGACTTTGATGAAGAAGTGTATATTGAGCAACCATATGATTTTCTCCTTGGAAATGATCCAAATCTTGTATGCAGACTCAAAAAGGCTCTTTATGGCCTTAAACAGGCTCCAAGGGCTTGGTATTATCGGTTGGATAAGTACCTCCATCAACAAGGCTTTACAAAAGGGTCAACAGATAGAAATCTCTATATAAAGATTGACACTGGTAAGTTGCCAATACTTTTTGTGTATGTTGATGATATCATCTTTGGTAAGCAATGAAGAAGAAATGAGTCAAAACTTTGCCTTGGTGATGCAAAAAGAATTTGAAATGTCTCTGCTTGGTGAGCTCACATATTTTCTTGGTTTACAAGTCCAACAAAACAAAGATGGTATTTTTCTATCACAAACCAAGTATCTCAAGCAGATCTTGAAGAAATATGGGATGGAGGATTCGAAACCAGTATGTACCCCTATGATAACAGGATGCAGCGTTAGCGCAAATGATGAATCAGCAGCAATACATCAACCAACTTATAGATCCATGATTGGTAGTCTGCTCTATCTAACAGGTACCCGACCAAATATTATGCATGTAGTAGGAATAGTTGGAAGGTTTCAAGCAAATCCAAAGGAAACTCATCTTCAGGGAGTTAAGAGAATTTTCAAGTATCCTCAAGGAACTCAAAACTATGGCTTATGGTATCCTAGAGG
This sequence comes from Pinus taeda, assembly GCA_000404065.3. NCBI lineage: Eukaryota > Viridiplantae > Streptophyta > Pinopsida > Pinales > Pinaceae > Pinus > Pinus taeda. The sequence goes on along the minus strand of APFE031730001.1, from coordinate 48,109 downwards.
TTCAGATCTCACACTTCATGCATATAGAGATGGAGATTGGGCAAGAAGCGTGGATGACAGAAAAAGCACTAGTGGTGGTGCATTCTTCATGGGTCCTAGATTAGTACCTTGGTTCAGCAAGAAACAGAGTTCAATTGCATTATCTATAGCTGAAGCAGAATATGTAGCTACTACATCTTGTTGTACACAACTCCTTTGGATGATGAAAACAATGCATGACATGCAAACCACTTGTACTCCACCTATCTCCATTTTTTGTGATAATACAAGTGCAATTAGTATTTCAAAGAATCCCATCATGCATTCAAATACCAAGCACATACCTATCAAATATCATTTTCTCTGAGAACAAGTGCTTGAACAAAAGGTCCAATTGGAGTATGTTCCCTCTAAGGAGCAAGTTGTTGATATACTCACCAAATCACTACCTAGGGAGACATTTGAATACCTCAAACAGAAGCTGTGGGTAGTTGATGCATCATCTTGCTGTTGAATATTGTCTCTTTTAGAGAAAAGTGGTTGTACGTGAGTTTCATTAGGAGAATCCGTGTACATACGCCAGTATATAAAGATACAGTCGCATATATGTTGGTTTGAAGACAACTAGTGGGCCAAGCTCAGGATGAAAAGAGTCTAATATGGGTCTAACAGAGACCATCTGGCACAAGTTCAGGGGGAGCATATATTCTTCTAATAATGCATTGTTGGCATTATCTTATAAGATTTTTGTTCAATTTCATAACTATTTTGGGTTCAGGTGGAACAGGTGCAAAGGGAGAATGTGGTTTCTAGTTTGAATGATGATTGATAGATGTTGCTGATGTTAGTTGTGGATAACTTTCATAGTCTTGCTTTAGATAGTTCATCTCTAAGTTATATATTTCTTATCAAGGCCATGCAATGGCCTATATTGGTTTCGCCACTATGACTAGGGATGGATGATATAATGTTCTTGTTTTATCATGTGTACATTCTTGGTGTATCCCCACTTGGTTGGGTAGATGGGTCAATCCCCACTTGGTTGGAAGATGGATGTATGTATGAGTCTTTGGTAATAGGAAGGTCATTTATAATGTATAAAGTTTTGTATCTTCTTGTAGAACATATTCTTGTAGACCTTGCCTACACTCAGGGGGAGCTTGGCTAGCACAACAGAGTAGAGAATTCAGCATAGACCTAGGGGGAGCTTAACGCTTTGCCATTGATGTCAAAGGGGGAGAACGACTTTGAGTGACTTGGGGTTGCCATCGAGTCCAAAGGGGGAGATTGTTGGCATTATGAAATAGGTTTTTCTCTATGACATAGGTGTTGTCCTTGATGGAAAATCACTCAAATGGCAGATCACAGCTCAAGCTCTCAGAATGAAAGAACATGAGGTATATGCATGTTCCTCCTAACAAAGTAGCGTATACACATGGGTGTACCGATCAAAAGGCGCATATACGTATGCACACACTTTCATGCAAAGAAAAGCGCGTACATATGGTTGGTCCATGGTATTTAGTTCGACATATGAGAACTTATGGTTTTGGTCCTTGGTATTGCATCCAAAGTGTTGAACCCAGGTATTGGGTCCCTAGTATTGGATCTATATGGTTTTGGACCTTGGTTTGGGAAAGGCCTAAGACTATAAAAATGGAAGGAGATCATTTGACAAGTGATTGAATGAAGCATTGAATATCTGATGAAGAGCAAGATCTGGAGTACTGGTGATTAGTTTATGGTGCACACGTGAATCTGAATCAAGGAGGAACCTGAACGCAAGAAGATGGATAAGTTCTATTGATGGGTCAAAAACTCAATTCTTGAATAGTAGTATCTTTGTGTGATTTTGATCTGTTATATTTGGCACTTGACTTGATCTATAAATATGATAATCTGGGTATAACTAATGTCTGAATATTTGATAGAGTGAATTATCTTTTATAGACCTCTACGCAGTTTCGACACATCAGAGGCGCGTATACACGCTGATTCAGTAAATCAAAACAATGTATACGCTGGTTGGCCTTGATTCAAAAGCATATGCATGTAGGTTGTACACATTAAAGTAGCCTACGTCCCTTGAAATATGTTTTAGCAACTTTTGTTTATTGTTGCAGTGTTTTGGGTTTACAATTGGTGTCTGGTTAATGTTACTATTTTATGGGTATACCATTCAGAGAAGTAATTATTTGATTTAGTTTGTTTGATGCAAAGGACATTGGTTGATGTAGAAATACTTGACGTTTGATTAATTTATAGGATGAAAATGTGATTTTATATTATATGGTTTGTATTAATAAAATAAAAGCACCAATTAATAGAATTGGTTGCAAATGAACATTTAAAAAAGTATTAGGATGGATACTTTTCAAACATTTTTTTAGGAAGATTTAAAATTTCAAGTTGCACTCTAAATATTTGGTGTTCAACAATTTGGGAATCTTTTGACCAGACAGATAATCCGTGATTCATGTGCTTTGATAATCTGTGATCCATGTGATTTGAGGAGCATTAGCAGGTGTGCAAATTAACTCCAATATGGTTGGGGGAGTATCCTGTAGCATTAACAGGTGAGGTGCTTCTGTAAACAACCCTTCCAGACCACCAAGACATGTTTACAAGCTCTCCATTTACTACCATTTTTTTCTATGAGGCTGATCTTCCATAGTTTCTACCTAAAACAGGTATGTGTTTTGGCTTTTTGTTTGTTTTATTAAAAAATAGCTCTTTGAATTATTATCACATCTTCTTGCATGTTCAGATTGTTGGGACTACCTTTAGATTCTATCTTTTTTGTTGTACATACTTTAAAAACATACCCAACCCATTTCCTTGTAATCTTTACTAATCATAGGATGATAATACGAGGCATTTTCTTGGATTAGATTCCAGCTTAGTTATTTACTCTTCTTTTGGGAATATGTAAAGTTAAGTGCATTTTAATGGAATTTGATTTTGTGTTTATTTGTGTTAAGATATTTACAAATTTCCTTGCTGACACTCTGACATCAATGTAAGAGAAGTCCGTATAAGAAAATGGTTATTTATCCTAGGAATTTATTCTTGCGCATTCTCACACTTTCAAGGACTGCATATGTGCTAGAAATCATAGACAAGTTCCCAGAATTGGAAGAAAATTCAAATTTTCTATTTAGCTACCTAACCCAATTCCAATTCAAGATGTACAAAACTCAATCAATAATAGCACTCAAAGCGTTATTGTTAAGTTCAGGTATGTTCTATGCTTAGAGAAAATTGACTTTAATTTTGCATATTAACTCAATTTCATATTGGCAATCACATTTAACATGTTAGTAAAATGCAGATAGAACATAAACATAAATCATAGAAAACAAGCCAAGACAAGAGGACACTAGATGTGGCACTATCCAAGGACAATCCCCAATGTGGGGGACCCTTGATAAAATCTTATTATGATCTTCAATAGTTAAACAGAGAGATAGTACAAATATACAAAACTGATATTTATGAAAGTAGTAGAAAACCCTTGACTAGAGAAGTCAATGTTGGTCAAACTAGACAAAACCTTCTTCTAAAGTTCATCCATATGGAACCAATAAAATGCTCATCAAACTAAGTTGAACATGGTCAACCCTTGACCCAATACATCTCCTAAAAAAATTGATAACTTCTTGCTACACTAGCTGTAATTGCTTTATGAGATATGGTGTCAACATTCAATCCTCTCCCTTCACGCAGTTACCAATGCATGACTTCGAGGTGCAGCTGCACCATTGTCACGCTTTCAAGTCAATATCTTTACTACTAGCTATGGCCTGTGGTGTAGTCTAGCACCAAGTCTAGCCTCTAATCTTTAGTCAACAAATAATATCAATGCAATAGTATAAGTCCTACAAGGACTTGACTCAATATGAGTGTGATGATCTGAACTTTGGTCTAGGATAGATTTCATTAACATAATATGGTTGTAGGTTACCAACCTTATAAGCAGTCATCAAGAATAGTTTCAATCATAAATATGTCATCATCACATTGCCACTGAAATAATACGATGATTCTTCAACTCTCGATATGTTGTTAGGGCTTCTTCCCATTAGCAGATTGGGGTCTCTCATTGCTATAGCTTAGGAGCTCATCATAACTATGAAGCCTTCCTTTATAGTGGTTTATAGTTCCTCTAGCCAGCATAGTGGAGCCTTCCTTAACTGCTAGTTAGAACATATTTTAATAGCATATAGGTCCTCCTCATAAGACAACTACAAATACTTCTCCCTTCAATGTGGCTAGGCTTCAAGACTATGGCTAAGACATGTTAGGTTTCCTTACTTGAACAAAAGCTAAAACACATCATTTAGGATTATGTGTTGAGTCTCTTTCTTATTATAGATTAGGGGTTCAATTAGGCTCCCTTTGACTGCATCTTAGCTTTGAATAGAATACTTTGGCTAGGGCTCTTTTGGAGATTCCCTTGATATCATATGGAAGCCTCCTTGTTGTGACGAGGAGCCTTCTTTTGGGACATCCAAGGAGCCTCTCTTCACTATGATTTAATCGATTTAGGAAAACATATAAGGCTTGTGGCTAGGGCACGTTATACAGTGGCTAGGGATTATCTAAGATTGTGGCTATGACTCTTCCTTTAAGATTGCCATTAGGGTAGCATTAGCCCTCCCTTGATAGCGGATTAGTGCACAACTAAACAAGAACTTCAACTCCTAGTTTGGACTGTGGTTAGGGAAACATATCTATATTAGGACAACATATAGAATACTTCTTGACAATGGGTAGACTATATTGTTTCCTCCCACGTCTAGGGCTTCATCATCTACATCTCTCTTGCCACCAAAACCCTACACATGTGGAGAGAGATCAAGAGTGAAGTGTCTGTACAAAATGACTTGAAAACCTATTCTATGTATAATAAAATATTGAGGATAGATGGGGATAATTTGGTTGTTGGCTGACCTTGACGAATTGTCACATAACACACACAAATTCATATCACCCCATGAATACATGTTGGAATCAGATGATCTTTAGATCATTCCTACACCTCTTGGTGAGACAGTCCTGTTGTGCCATTGTTGCACTATGTCATGGCTATCCCATTGTGCCACTGCTACACTATGTCGTGGCTGTCCCATTGTGCCATTGTTGCACAACATCATGGTTGTCCCACTGTGATTTTCCATAGCATAAAAACACTAAATACTAGTTGTCCCATGTTGTACCATTGTACCATTGTTGTCCCATTGTGCACTATATGCCATTGACCATTGATGTCCCATTGTTGTACCATTTGCTGCACCATACTGCACCAAGTTTCCTTTACTATCCCATTGTTGTATCATTGGAGTACCATGTCGCATTTCTATCCCACTATTGCACCATACATCTTGTTGTCCATACTGTTGAACCATTGTTGCACCATACATCTCGCTGTCCATAATGTTGGACCATTGTTGCACCATATATCTTTCTGCCGTATACTATGCTATCTATAATGTTACAACATTCATCATAAGACTTGGATCGATCATTCATGACTCTGATTCAATCCAAACAGTAGATAAAGCATCCTTATTTAGAACAACGTTAAGATATTTAAAGGTGTGGCTTATTTATCTCAGTGTTTACGTGTGAGAGCATTCCTTCCATGACAATAATGGTATTCCTTTCTTAACTAGGGAGAAATCCATCTACTGATCCATATGTTCGACTGTATTATCTATGCCATTAGTGCCTTTCACTGCTTTCTATGCTCTGCTTTGCTGAGCTTTTCTTTACTCTGCTGAGCTACGTTGCAATCTGTTAGCTCTGCTCTGTTGAACCATAAAGAAGAAGAATTGATTGAGAATGTCCCATACCATTCTCTACTGACTTGAAGTCAGTTTCATCTAAAGAGAGTGTGTCATATCACTCTTATAGACCCAAAGATAGCTTTATTGATGCCATATTAATATCACAAGAGAGTGTCTCAAAACGCTCATACTAATCCCAGATCAATTGGAGGTCATCGTAGTATAGGCAATATTTTAGATGCAATGATGCATCCATCGATAGTACTACTATGGTCCTTAACCCCATCTCCCTGCTCATTGATTAGATGGGAGGTACCTGTCATCACTCCTAGACTTCATGTGTAGGATGCCCTGACAAGAGAACTAATCATCATGTCGCATAAGGGAACTAATCATCTTGGCTCATAGGAGAATGAATCATCCTATCCCAAAGTTTCCTCAGGGTATCACAGGGGAAGGCTGAGCTATTCACCCTATACACAGCACATCATTAAGGGAAGGGGAGTCACCCTATGGTTGTGTGTTGCTCCAGTAAGTACACAAATCCCTCCATATCTCCTAGAGCTCAATGCATACAACACGAAAGACCCTTATACGAAGGTCTCCCAATGACTCCAAGTCATTCGGGAAAGTCATAGATTTGACCTTTCCCTAGGGCTTTAAAAAAATTTCTGTGACTTGTACCTCAGCCTTAATGCGATGGAGCCTCCTCGCTCATCGACTTACCATATCTTAGATAAGGATGTCTATCTACTGGAGCAATCATCAAATATTGGATTCATCATCAATCGACTTCCCCCTAGTTGTCACAAACGATCATAATGGTATTCATCATGTGTACAAACAACTCACTGAAGAGCTTCCACAACCAGGCATCTTCACACAAGATCATACTCATAGCTATGTATTTAGTCTCAATAGTGCTTATAGAAACCAGATTCCGCTTCTTGCTCATCCATAATATCAAGTAGAAACTAAAGAGAACTAGCATTGAGAAGTGCTCTAATGAAACTCCATACTGCTTGCCAAGTCAACATTAGAATAGTCATGCAGCTTCATTTTTCCAGAAGTGTATCTCAATCCATGAGATATTGTGCCCCAAAGGTATCTCGGAAGATTCTTGGCACTAATCCAATGAGGCTCAACCAACTATGAGCTCACCATGTTAACTGCAAAACATATATATAGACAAAAGTTCACCTAGAACATCAATGTAAATGAGTTTATGAAACTTAGAGGCATTTCCAAAATCTGTTCTAACATCATCACCATATAAATTTTGAAATTTAAGATCCTGGAGGTAGTCACAGGCTTGCAATTTACCATTCCACATTCAGAATCCAACTCCCTCTTACTTCTTCAAGTGAGAGGGTTTGCAACTATCAGAAATAGGTCATTCTTAGAAGGTGCTGGTATGAGAGGTTTATCATCCACAATCTTCAAGCAATGGTTTGGATCAACTTCACTCTTAGTGAATCTCAACTTCATTTAACAGCTATCAATCCTCTCATATCAAACTCGAGGTAATTTGCTTCAAGCCATAGATGGCTTTCTTCCACCTGCATACACAAGATTCTTGATGAATCTCAAACCCCTCAGGTTGTTCCAAGCCTGTGAACCTCCTACATGAGGGTAATGGTCCCTTTGTAAGATTTTCCTTCGGTACATCTCAAACATGTACCTCCATGCTCCTTTTGAATTCAGGCATCTCAGTCACTATCTAACTCACATCAGATAGAGCCCCATAATAAGTAGACCTCGGATGCTATAGATGAGATGTGTCAACTGACATGGTCCCCAATGGACCATTCTAAAACTTGGTACAAATTTCCAACCCTAAACCCATGAGTAAATAATCTTTGAAAATTCTATTTTCAAACATGTACTTTACATCAATGAATGCCAACCTGAAACCTTTGACTTCCATTACCGAAATGGAAACCAGGTTGTTATTGTGATCAAGTACATAAAAGATATTTTGTAAATGAAGAGAGTTACCCTCATTCAGTTGAGGGTCATCATTTGCTTCACCCTTTCTGGGATATATGGCATTGGCTCTGAGTATAATCCCACAATTGTTTCTTACCAAATTCGAGAGAGAACACTTCTATCTAATGAAGTGCCTTGAAGAACTATAATCAATAAGCCAGATTCCCACAAAATCTAAAGGAGAGGGCCAATACAAGATACCACTCCTTTATCTTACCAAAAACAACATTTGATTCTTCATACCTAGGGTTCCTTCCTTTCCTTGAAGATTCGATGATTTCCTTAATGACCTGCATTATTTGTCATTCCTTCGATCATTGAAGATGTCATTGGAATGATTGTTATCTTCACCAATGGATGTGTCCCTGCCATTTGGAAACTCCTTCGCATAATGGTTGAACTTATTCTAAGCAAGGCATCTGCCTTTCCTTTCACCCTAAGATTCAAACTTCCCTTTGAAGTGATTTGTAGGTAGGCCATTAGAAGCTTCCACTGTGCCATTCTGATGATATACTCTGTTTCGACTTTACACTTGGTGATTTTGAAGAGGGACTTCATCTAGGACAATGTTTAGGTGCCATCTCCATTAGGTAGTGTAGCAACTAGGTGTAGGGCTTCTATTCTCCTTAGACCTATGGATAGGGTTTCTACCTTCATTTCCATGCTTATGTATTACTACTTCTTTATAGGGAAGCGTTTAGGGCTTCTCCATAGGGCAGTATTTAGGGCTTTTCCATAGGGCAACATTTAGGGCTTCTCCATAGGGCAGCATTAGGGCTTCCTTCACTGTGGTAGATCTCCCTTCCCTCCTACATCTAGGGCTTCTTCATTAGGGTAGTGTAGAGCCTAGGGCACTTCCTCTAGACTAGTGTTATAGATGGTCACTTTTGATGATGGTGATCCTCTTGAGTGTCCATCCTCCACACTAGCAGATGCATAGATTGGATTAGGTATAAAGGAGGAGGAGGATGGATAAATCAACAATGATAATGCACAAATTATGATGATTATGGAATTGAGGAGGGATACTTATAGTCATTGGCTATGAGATTCTTCCATTTATGGTTCTAGTACCCATGCTATTTTTTATTTTCCATTGGCATTCCAGTCTATAGTAGCATTGAATCAATATCTATGTAGTATGTTTTCTACATTCTGATTGTTATGACTTATGTTTTCCTTTTGACCATCATTGATGTGGTACTAGTAAGTACTAGTTGTATGATTGAATTTGTATCATGTAAATGTTCTAGTTTCTAAATTCTAAAATAATTTAAATCCTTATTGTCATGTTTTTAGAGTCGACGTGTCTTGTCTCACATATGAGAGATGAAACAGTTGGTATTACCTTATATTGGCTATTTATTTGGTATTTCCCAGTATAAATGGGTTGTTATTATTTGATTGCTTCATGTTGTTCATGTGTTGTAGGTGTAGAATTTATTTGCTAACAAAATTCAGAGATGATTTTCCTCCCAAACAAATTATTGTCTATGTCTGGGTTTTTTGATTTGCTGATATTATATGTCTTGCCATAATACTACAAGTGTCCACACTTAATTAAAATCTGTGATTTGTTGTTGTGGTTGCACATTATCTAAGCATGATCCCGCTTGGATCACAGGAAAATCAAGGTTATGGTCTTGAATACCAACATGATTGAGACAATAACAAGATGGAATCTCATTTTCAGCTTTAAAGGTTTTAGTTAAGTTGTTGAACTCTTCATTTATCTTGGCTTACAATATTTTGGACCAAGAACCGATAATGTGTGTCTAATAATAGACCTTAGGCATCACAAAGAACACACCTCTTTATCACACCTAGAGAGACAATGGCTTTACAAGTCTTTGCAAATTTTGAAATAACTATAAGGTGGACAAAATTGTATAATTTTACAAGCCCTTAGTGTGGGGGATGAGAGGATTCTTCACATGCTATCTCATGGCTTGGCTTTTATCACTAGTCATATTGAGGATGTTCCATTACAAAATCTAAACCCATAAGTGACATCAAATGTTAAATGGGTGTGCATAAACTAAAACAATGCCAAATATTGATTTTGTGATCACCAATCAGTGTGGGAGGCTCCCTTTTTAAACCCCAAATTCAACAAGCGTTGAATCCACTATATTTTGAGCTTGGATTTCACCAGAGGTTGAAAATAGATCTATTTTCCCTTCTACCTTAAATATAAGTCAGTAGAGCAATGTGGCACATTAGTGAGTAATGTCGAAAACATAGCTAAATCACAATGAGTGGAGGGTTGGGCCTTCTCTTTTAATCTTGATGCATTACCAGGAATTTTGAACTATCTTAGATGGTTGAAATGTTAAAGATGGAGTATAACCCTTGACTACTTCAAAGTCTAGAATTTATGACATATGGAGAACCACTTGAAAATGAGCTAAAAAATTAAAAGAATAAAATAAGCTATAAGCCCATAAGCCCTTTCAAAGTTTGTCTGCTTGCCAAATCTTTTAAAGTTCCTTAAGGCTATACTTTATTTTAGAGATAACAATGAATTATTCTTTTGGTGCTAACTGTTAATGCCAATATTGGTCAGTCTATTGAAGATATATATGCTAAGAAGAATTGTATTGAGAGAAGGATCCACAAAGAACAGAGCTTAGCTTCAAATGGTCCTTCTTGCACACGATCCTTGCTATTATTCAATTAGTTGTCATCAAAAGTTCATCAAAAAGGTACAAAGTACAAAATATCATGAATCAAGCTTCCTAAATGTGAATTAGGGTTGTTCACAACTTCGTTTTTGAACAAGACTACTGCATAACATTGTCTCGGACAAATGATTTGTAACATAGCTATCATCACTGGTTTAGGATTTTAACTATATATATTTGACAAGTATCCAAACTTATCTATACATAATTACAAGTGTGCTGAGACTATATCCAATCCTAACTAATCAGAGACTAAACCTAACAGTGATGACACCTTCAACAAGGTCTCTGAGTTTCCATACCATCGTGATAACTGATTCACTGAGATGCCATTGTGCTGAAGTACAGATATCAATACTTTAGTTTGGGATTACAATGATGCCACTATCCTAAATAGAAAGCCAGACCAACATATACAGTGAAAAAAATATTAAGAAGAAACCAGGCAGTGGATATGGAGAATCCATACATCAAATAATGTCAAATGTAGGGATGAAGAATCATAGTATCGAAACCACTATTGTAAAGTAGAGAATACCCAAAATGCATGGTAGAGATACATTGCAATTATAGATCCTAGGGGTAAGAAAAATAAGTAGTAGATGGAAGTATGGTCCATAGAGCTTTAGTCTATCATCTGTAACGAGAATGATTCCAACGAATCTCTTTGAACTCGATAAAATATCCAATGTGATTTATGTTGATCCAGAAGACCAATAATACCCACAAAAAGTTGTTTCTCATTTAAAAATTGAACACATAGTGAATGGAATTAGAAAGATGGAACTTGATTGTTTTATAGTGGTCCACTATAAGTAATGTATTAGAGTATGTTTATGAAATATAATGCCCAAAAATTTATACACAGACACAACACAACACTTCATAATGGTGTTTATATCACCATCAAACACTAAACCCCATAAGCTGAGTGGTCAGAGTAGCCAGATCTTGTTTATGACTACGTGGAGAAAATGTCCTCTTACAGGTTTCAAGATCATTTTGATTTATATCATCAATCATTCCAGAGTGAACCTTTTCCAGGCCCCAAAATTGTCCCCCAGAATTGACTTCATGTTGATTTATTAGAGGTTTGTTGTGTATGTTTCCTTTTAAAAATCTAGAGCATGAATTATTGTCCACATGATTATGGAGAAGAGAACATATTTGCATTTAACGTGGTCTAGAGAGAAATTTTTTATTGGTCAAGCCTGTATTCTTCATCAATGATTTTCTTGACATCGTTTTCATTGTTAGCACTGTAGTTGTATACATCATCGATGATTTCATTACATGTTTAATCAATCTTCTAGGGCTATCCAACTTTGTTATTGTCAACAATGATGCTATCTATAGGTGGAAATAGATTTGCATGACTGAAATATTCAATAATTGTGTGGTTATAACATACCCTTTGTTTGCCTACCAAGGAATATCCATCACATATGTCAATAAATTTGTCTTCGAGATGAGTATTGACAGTAAAAGGAGGAGACTTTCCTATCCCATCTGGCTTGAGGAATGAATTCATATCATAGGCACAAAAAATAGTAGGACTGTCAAATTTTGTGATATAAGATATTTTCAAATTGAACTATAAAATTAATTGTGTCTTCACTCATATAATCATAATGGTCACATTGTTGCTTTGCTGGCTTTGAAAAAGTTTATTGATCTCAAACTCTAGCAAACCAGGATTACTTACATTTATTTCTTACATAATCATGATTAGCATCAAACTGCAACATGGGGGTTACATTACTCCTACTCAAACTCACAGTGAAATGTTGAGGTGCGAAGTGTATTACCATGAAAGTCTATAGCTCCCTTACTTTTAGTGTCTATGAAAATAGGATTAGTTTATTGAACTGTATTTCTCTGACCTCAAAAGTGTAGTTAGGATTTAAATCATCAACAAGGAAAGCATGATATTCATCATATTTTTCATATGGTTGATATTTTGGGGTAGAAACATGGTTTCTACCTGCCTAGAACTGCATATGGGTTGTATCAATGGTGGAAATATTCAGAAAATCCTCATTTCCTCTGTTTATCACTTTGTCATGTAGTAAAAAATAGCGTACATGAATCTAGGTTTGTTTGCCTCATAATTGTATAGTTTCTGAGTCGCAATTGTGATTATGTGATCTTTGAAGGTTTTGAGAGTATGTAAACTCTTCTCAATGTATGTCCTTTTGTTGCAAGACTTGGAGAGGGGGATATAGAGTCTTCTTATTGGAATGCAGAGGTCGTTTGACTTTTTATAGTTGCTTATTATCTAATCATATGAAGAAAAAAATAGAGTTACAAGAATACAAGTTTAAATGCCTCACAAATGTATAGTTGTTGAGGCTTAGCTGCAACTCTGAGAACATGGAATATTTTGTGTGGATTATATAAAATCTTCTCAATTGATGCCATTACATTGCAAGTCCTTGATAGGGGAATACAAATTCTATCAATAGGACACATATGGCATAAGATTCATGTGGTATTATCCTCTCACCATCTTAGTTTCTTTTATGTTAAGTGAATGGGATTATTAAGACTCCTCCATTCATTATCTAAATCATGGAAATGATATTAGTAGATTTGAGTGAGATTCTGGGTGAGGTTATGTAAATTAGACCTTCTTATCGAGTTGAGTGTGCTATTATTTATTCTCAAGCACCTGAGGATGTGATTCTTTATTGATGGAAATAGTACCTTGTGAATTTATTAAAGTCAATCTTCCAGACAGGCCTTCTTCTACTTTTGTTTTAGAGAACACATATTACCTAATTGTTCTAAACATCAAAACTCAATATCCAAACTCATTCATATACCTCTTTAATATTTCTTCTTTCCAAATAGGCTGAATGATCCTAAATTCAGAGGCAAAGTACCCTCCTTCTCTTGATGCAAACTCAAAACAACTCTAAGGGCTAACCCACCTTCATTGGATAAACGCAGGGTATTAGAAAATCTATTTAGGGTGCATATTTATGTGCATTTGTGGCTTCTTCAGCACAAGCGTACACCACAGTGTTGATTCAATTTTGTGCTTGTGTCGAGGTGAGAAATGGAATTTTATGAAAAATGTTGCTCAATGTTCCTTGAACAGAGTTTAGATTGTTATAATCCTTGTTGGCATGTGAAGGTTTATCAGAGCTTGTATATTCTCATGATGTAGATGTATTTATTAAGTTAGTGAAAATGGCACCACCCTGTTGACATATTTTCATTACCAAATTTCCAAATGCTATAAAAAAAAGGTTGAACAATGCTGCAGTGAGTGAACACCAGTCCTTTTTCTGAGGTAGAACCCATGCTTCTTTCAAGTCAAATTTCTAGTGCTACATTTCTCAGGGTACTTCAGGACTTGTGCTCTGTTTCTTCCTCACTTAACGGGGGAAAGGATGATTAGATACCAACTTTTATATATCATGATGAAAGTGTTATTATAATCACAAATCTAAATTTAGTTGTTGAACTTCTATGGCAATAATTGGCTCTCTGCATCAGTAAGATAGAAACACTGGTCATTTTCATTGTCTACTGTACCTTGTGTGAGATTTGAGTGATATTCTGGGTGAGGTTCTGTAAATTAAACCTGCTTATCCATCTGAATGTGCTATTATTTATTCCCAAGCACCTGAGATGTGATTCCTAGTAGATAGAAATAATACCTTGTGAATTTATTAAAGTCAGTCTCCCAGATAGGCCTTCTTCTGCTTATGTTTTGGAGAACACATATCATCTATTTGTCCTAAACATCAAAACCCAATAGCCAAACTCATTCCTATACCTCTTCAATATTTATCCTTTGCAAATAGGCTGAATGATCCTAAATTCAGAGGAAAAGTACCAACCTTCTCTTCATGCAATCTCAAAACAACTCTAAGGGCCAACCCACCTTCATTAGATGAATAGAAAGTATTAGCATATCTATTTAGGGAGCATATTTATGTGCATTTGTGGCTTGTTCAGAACAAGCGTACTCCACAATGATGATTCAGTTTTGTGCTTGTATTTAGGTGAGAAATGACATTTTATGAACAATGTTGCTTAGTGTTCCTTGAACATAGTTTAGATTGTTATAATCCTTTTTGGCATGTGAAGGTTTGTCAAACCTTGTATATTCTGATGATGTAGATGTATTGAATAAGTTAGTGAAACTGGCACTTCCCTGTTGACATATTTTCATTACCAAATTTCCAAATGCTCTCAAAAAAAGGTTGAGAAAGGTTGTAGTGAGTGAACAACAGTGTTGTTTCTGAGGCAGAAGCCATGCTTCATTCAATTCAAATTTCTAGTAATACATTTCTCAAGGTACTTTAGGACTTGTGCTCTCTTTCTTCCTCACTTAACGAAGGAAAGGATGATTCGGTACCAACTTTTATATATCATGATGAAAGTGTTATTATTATCACGAGTCTAAATTTAGTTGTTGAACTTCTATGGAAACAACAGGGTCTTTGCATCCGTAAGATAGAAAAACTAGAAATCTTCATTATCTACTGTACCTTGAATGATATTTGAGTGAGATTCTGGGTGAGGTTCTGTAAATTAGACCTTATTATCCATCTGACTATGCTATTATTTATTCTCAAGCACCTGAGGATGTGATTCCTAATAGATAGAAATAATACCTTGTGAATTTATTAATATCAATTTCCTAGACAAGCCTTCTTCTACTTATGTTTTGGAGAACACATCTCACCTGATCATTCTAAACAATAGAACCCAATAGACAAACTCATTCCTATACCTCTTTAATTTTTCTCCTTTCCAAATAGGCTGAATGATCCTAAATCTAGAGGCAAAGTACCAGCCTTCTCTTCATGCAATCTCAAAACAACTCTGAGGGCCAACCCACATTCATTGGATGAATGAAAGGCATTAGCACATCTATTTAGGGTGCATCTTTATGTACATTTGTGGCTTCTTCAGCACAAGTGTACACCACATATATGATTTAGTTTTGTGCTTGTGCTGAGGTGAGAAATGGAGTTTTATGAACAATGTTGCTCTGTGTTCCTTGAATAGAGTTTATATTGTTATAATCCTTGTTTGCATGTGAAGGGTTGTCAGGCCTTGTATATTCTCATGATGTATATGTATTGATTAATTTAGTTAAACTGTCATCTCCTTGTTGGCATATTTTCATAACCAAAATTCCAAATGCTATGAAAAAAGGTTGAGCAAGGTTGCAGTGAATGAACTCCTGTGTTTTTTCTAAGGTAGAATCCATCTTCTTTCAAGTCAAAGTTATAGTGCTACATTTCGCAGGGTAGTTCAGGACTTGTGCTCTCTTTCTTCCTCACTTAATGAGGGAAATTGTGATTAGGTACCAACTTATAGATATTATAATGAAAGTGTTATTATAATCACTAATCTAAATTTAGTTGTTGAACTTCTATGGAAACAACTGGGTCTCTACATTAGTAAGATAGAAAAAATGGCCATCTTCATTATCTACTGTACCTTGTGTCTTCTAATGCTAATGGATTTTTACTCCCTCTACCACTAGGAACACAAAAGATCTTGCCATATATTGACATATTTTTGTAATATGTGAAAATTGCAACCTCATTAAATGACACTTACACAACTAGAATACACTAGTGCTACCTCTAGAGAGATAAAATCAGCTACAAGTTCATCTGATTCCTCAGTGCTCAAGATACTAGCCCATTATAAGAGATACCTCGATGAGTTAAAACTCAATCCATAGACCATTGAAGAGTTAGATCGAACATTCAGTATTGTAATGAGAATATATGAAATACACCAATCTTATATATGCATTCATAAGAAACATTTGACAAACACATTTGGCATCTAGCCTTAAGCTTTTACTAGAGATGCATGAAGCATTATATAAACACAATGCAATCTTTTGGGAAGTCCATTCAAAGGTGGAACATTACTATGGAAGCTAAGTTAAGCATTGATTTTAGACATTGTATCATGCACATTTCATGGATTGTTGTAGTAGTGACATAAAAATGGACTAGGTCAGTTATATCATATATGTCAAAGATACTTTAACTCGAAGAATGAAACTAAAATTTAAGCTATAAACTTGATTAAATGGTCCAAACCTAAAACTGTGACCCTTCCTTGCAAATTGAATGTGCTACCAATTAATCATAGTTAAATGGTTTTAGATTCAATATGAGAGTAATCTTACGGAGGAGCTATTGGGTTTGGAAAGTCACCATAAAACAAAGGGCAGTGGGTGAATCTCCTAAAACAAGGTGTTAACATAGTCTACTGAGAGGTACATTTTGCATTAGGATATCCCCTAGATTGATATCTTTTTATGAGGAAGCAAAAACATGGAAAAAGTTTGGTTAGATAGGAATAAAACTTGTCAATTTGGTCTAGCTTTAGTGATTAAAAGAGAAGGTTGTTAGGTTCTCCACCATTTCATGGATAGATATAGAGATGAGAAAAAAGAGGCTCTCTCTTGAGACTTGACTAGGTCATTCATAACACTTGTGGTGTTGGTTCCTTAACTTAGCTAGAAAATGCCAACACTTTGTTGATGCATAAAATTTATTACTAAATCTACCATAGAGTATGCCATAGTCACTGAATATGACATTCATGGTTTTACCAATGAGGCCCTAAACGTTTGAACAATGAAACTTTACATTGATATGGTCAACCTACATGGGGAGAAACAATTTTTTTTTTAATAAGATGCTAGCAAAACTTGGACACTGATGTGTGGGATTATTTCTTGGTACCTGTAGATTGCACAATGACCTCTGTTGGTTGAGCCAGCATGAATTGATATCTTCAGGTGGATCTTCCTGGTACAAATATTCCTCTCCTTGTAAGACCTTGATAGGGGTACATAGATTCCTATCAATAGAATGCATATTTTTCTGTATAGTTGTTTATTACGTAATCATCTAAAGGAAAATGAGTACATGAATATGGTTTAGGTTGCCTCATAACTGTATAATTGTTGAGGCTCAATCGTGATTACGTGATCTTGGAATATTTTGAGAGTATATAAACTCTTTTATGTTATTATGTTTCTCCAGAACTGTTCTCAAGGCAACTATTCCAAAAGTTATGATATATATATATATATGTATATATAATATATATATATATATATAATATGTATGACTGTATATGTTATAGTATATGATATGTATAGTTATAATGTTATGTATATGTATATGTATATGTATATGTATATATATATATATATCTATATAATATACATACATATCTTTGTCGTTAAATAGAGTATTATTTTCCTTTGAAACAGATAGAGTCCTGTATTCTTTAAAATACCGTATTTTGTTTTTGGTATGTAAGGATATCTTGAGAGTAATCTAGAATAGGAAAACTAGTTGCCCATCTTGTGATAAAGGTGAGTAATTGCTTGGACACTAAGTTTTAAGCCTGCCACATTCTTTTAAGAACATTGGATCCAAAAATCTCGAAGGCTTCAACTACATTGATTATGTCATAGAAGTTGGAAGAACCAGAGATGTCATGGATGTGTAACTGTTAACATTATGAAGATGATAGCACATGTGTCTTTCAAGGTACATTACCAGTCATAGTGCAAACAACATATAGTTCATCGGGCATGGGTATCAATCGGGCCTAGTTAGCCTTACTTTCTTGGTAAGGAGACAAGGCTTCATGCACCTTGTTTTCCCCAAAGAAATTTATTCTAGCAGGAAAAATTATTCATTACTTCCCTTTTTACAAGAAAACACTTGGCAAAAAAAGGATTTCACAACTGGGAAATTTTTGTAGGATAAAGGGAAAGGTGAGTGGGTTTCCTGGTAGTAGCTGCATTGGTCTTCTTAGCATTATGCCACCTTACATAAAGTTCTTCACAATATAGAATCACCATTACACTTTGTTGTTGTTTTAAAAATAAACATAACAAGCAATAGATTTCTTTTGGCATGCAATGTTGTTGTTGGTAGTATGATTGTATTTGTGCCACATGTAAAGCTAACATGCGTTAAATTTCTTTCACCTTGCAATATTTTTATTGGAAATGGGCTTGTGTTTGGGCTAGAAACTATGATATATTTCTTTTGCTTTGCAATATTGTTGTTGTCAATTTGGTTGTTTATGATAAAAGGAAATCTAGCAAGTGTTATATTTCCTTCACCTTGTCAATGTTATTGGAAACATTGTGCTTTTGTTTGGACAAGAAGTTGTGCTAGATTTCTTTTGCTATGCAATATTGTTGTTTTAAATTTGGTTGTTTATTATAGAAGGAAATATAACATGTGTTAGATCTCCTTCACCTTGGTAATGCAATTTTGTTTGTGTTAGAAGGAAATATAGCATGCACTAGATTTCTTCTTGCATGAAATGTTGTTTTTGGTAGTATGCTTGTATTTATGCTACATGTGAAGCTAGCATGCATTAAATTTATTTTACCTTGTGATGTTGTTATTGGAAATGTGATTGTGTTTGTGATATAAGTTGTTGGATTTTGTTGGATTTTGTTTTCCCTACAATATTATTGTTGGAAAGGTGCTTTTGTTTCTGCTAGAAGTAAATCAAGCAGATGCTAGATATGTTGCACACTGAAATGTTTGTTTTGGAAATGTTATTGTGTTTGTGCTACAATAAACTCTATAATGTGTAATATTTCTTTTAACCTAAAATGTTTTTGTGAGTAATATGCTTCTATTTACGTTAGAAGGAAATTTAGCATGTGGTGGATTTCCTTCGCCTTAGAATATTGTTATTGGCAATGTGTTTGTGTTTGTGCTAGAAGAAAATCTAACATGTGCTATATTTATTTGACCATGTAATGTTGGTCCTAGCAATATGCTTATGTTGGTAGTAGAAGGAATGGTATTGATTGTTCGCTTTCATTTGAGGAAACAATGGTTCATTACATACAATATGATTACCATACTATTTTAATTTTTGCATCTATATTACATTTTTGTATGTTGTGTGTTTTTAGGAAAATATAAAGTCACACTTTACATGGTTCATCCTTTTAATTACAAGTTACGATTTAATTTTTGTTACAAAATTGATACAAGCTAGGCTAGGAAGGGTCGAATCTACAAAGTCTGGAACTTATAATGTTGGAGAAAGAGTTAATGATAGTTATGTTGCAATTTTTATAATTGATGTCACTCAACCACATTTGATTGATGATGATGCGAATGAAGGGGACATACATCCATGGAAGATTGTGCATTTGAGACAGAACATAGGTAAATCAAAATATTGAAGCATGTGTTATATATTATTGATAGTATAGTAAATGCTTTTTTTTTTACTAAATACTAACCTTATTTATATTTGTTTATAGGTACAATTGTTTCTTCTACATTTTCTATTGGAAACAAGGTAGATCTTCTGCAACATGGAGTGAAGGTGGGCAAGGGTTTCGTATTCAATATAGAGCTTGCACATAAAGTGCATGGAAAGATGGTAAAGAAAGGATACATAGTGAGTGTTAAAACATAATAATCCTCTATCACATCCAATAGGTTTTGAGCATACACTTGGGTGTGCATTAGAATCTTATGAAATTTGGCCAGAATCAAATTTCGAGCCTCACTTTCATGATCATGCCATAAATATTCCCCAAGATAGTGTTAGATTCATATGTGCAAAGGTTTCTCTTACACATGAATGCATGGGAACAAGCATGTGCATTACCAAAGGAAAGCTAGTTAATGTCCACGAGGATGACGTTGTTGACGGTGAAACACTAGGTGAAATGGATTTTTGTGTTTTTCTAGAAAAGATAGATAGAAATTGTAAGATATACAGAATTGGGGATAAGTCTATACATTGTTTGGTTATATGGCCAATAAATAAGTTGGTGGCCAATAAACAAGTTGGTGGACAACAAAGGTGTGATATTAAGGGTCAAGGAAAAGTTCAAGGAGCCACCCAAAGAAATGGTGATATGGGATGTTAAAGAGGACAAAAATCCCTTAAACAAATACGCTGGGTAATTTTGTAATGAAAAATATAGAAAATAAATTTATATGCATGTAACAAGGCCATATAAAAGGATTAAAAAAGTTGTGGCTACAAAAAAATTGTAAAATGTCAAATAAAAATAGATGAAGAGAAAGAAATTTGACTTCTGGCAGCAGATGTATGTTGTAGAAAAGATTGTCTTCAACATGTGGATAGGAAGGCCATTGTTGGTGCTAGAAGGGGTATGAGACAAATAAATACAAATCATATTAGACAATTTGTCTTGAATTCACTCATGTCAAACACAGTCATGTCAAAGGACCATGGCCTAACACCTATTGCTAGAAATGTAAAGGACATGAGATTTAATTGGAATAGTATTTGTGAGAAATCATGGTATAAGATAAATAAAATTCCTCAAAGAACATTCTATGACTACCAGAATTATTTCCAACATGGATAGATCAAATTTATTCATGGTAACACCAGCACATGCAAAACATGAGCTCACACAGTCGCAGCCATAGAAATATTGCACAAAATTGTAATGGATAATTCATAATTTTCACCAAACCAAACACGTCAGGTTGAAGACTATGGAACATATTATCCATTAAGATTTCTTCCTTTGACTTACACACAAAAATCTTTATTAAAAGAGATCAATGAGGCTCTTCAAAAGCTCAATTACCCATCAATATCACAACCAACAATGAGCAAGATCTAGAATTCTAAGTTTTGAGATGTAGCATTTTCAAAGAAAGTCAACTTCAGTAACTGCAGTGAATATATTGCGTTGCAAGCACAAATGAAGTCAACAACTACAAAAGAGTTGGAAGAAAAGGAACAAGGTAGGTTGAAGAAACATAACAATATTGTTATGTGTGGAAGATATTGCTACTATGTCCATCAAATTATGTCAAAGTGGTTTCCAAAGGAGTATTTGAGCATTATCCATGATAAAATGGAAAACAAACAAAGACTTCAATCCCAAGGCTATGTGTCAAATCAAAATCTATTGTAGGAACAAATTTAGGTTTTTCATTGATAGGTATGCTTACACATGGCCATAAGGCGAGAGGTTTTGGTCAGTTATCCCTACCATTTATCCATATGGATCACAATTTACTATCACATCCCTTGCAAAGTGCTTAAGGGACCTTGAAGTCCCACAAATGGATATCTATGGTGATATACTTTATGAAAGTGGAATTTCAAGAAGCCCACTTACAAATGCATTACTTGACACCTCTATTTACTCAAAATTTCAAGGGTACAAGGATGATTCTATATCTAATGGAAGTTCAAAAAGTCAAAATGTTGATTTTAAACCTCTTCCTCTACATTTTTTGTTACAGTTGGACAATGCAACAAGTGATAATAAGAATCACAAACTTTTCATGTTTCTATCACTTTTAACTGCACATGGCGTCTTCATCACTATTGAGGTTGGGTTCTTGCCTGTGGGGCACACCCATGAAAACATAAATGGAACCTATGGAAGAATGTCTTCCAACCTAAAAAGTAAATATATTTATTCTTTACCTGAAATAATGGATACATATCCCATAATTGAAGTGAATCGAGTGTTTCCACCTACACTTATTGACAAGGTCTATGACTTCAAAAGTTTCCTTAATGAATACATCAAGGAGGGAAAAGATACACTAGTTGGAAATCTTAATGTCCAATATTTCCAATTTCTTGTACTCAATGATGTTACAGTACTAAGGTACAAAGAATCAATTAGAGATATTGAGTGGTCAGAACTAGTTGAGTTATTGAATATTGATGAAGGCTGACCTATATTTCCTATAGGGAAGCCATCTTTCTTAGCTTCCAAATAGAATGATGTCTATTTAGAAGATATGAAGGCAGGGATAACATCATACATAACAATGTGGAAAGACACTATTGAGAATGAGGATTCACCAATTGTAACAGAGGAATGGAAAAATAAAGTAGTGTATTGGGAAAAAGTTCTTCATACATTAGATGGAATCTATAATGATCATAGAATAATAGATGGAAGTGATTCATCCTTTGAGGATTTTTGGACGGGGACAAGGCACATTGTTGATGTTGATCGTAATGCATTCCAAGTAATCTCAAGTATTATGGATGGAGATTTTGGTAATGTGATAAATGAACCGATATATGTTGGACACAAATGCAACAAGCCAAAGCCAACATTCATTCTGATGATTGATGTTGAGAAAGGAAAGATGTTGCTAGTTAGATGAGGAAATGAGGATGCAGGAGAGATGATTTGGATGGAAAAATCCATCTGAGATATCTTTAGGGATAATGAAATTGAGAATGTTCATGTGAAGGTTGATTGGTGGAAGCCTATGTCAGGGAAATACAATGGAATTTTTTTTTAGAAATATTGGGTACCAAATCCTGATAACACAAAACTTGGCCCTATTCCAATTAATACCATAGTGTGGGCATGGATGCCAAAGAAAGAACATTGCAAGAAGACCAAGATAAATAAATATGGTGTAGAAGCCATTCTTGATCTACTTGAGCGAATATCTTAAGAGTAGGTTTATATGACTTATGAATGTAATTTTTTTTAAGGATCTATTAATATACATTCAGACACACTTTTCCATATTTTTTGTATATCAAATATTCTCTTCATATTCTTTTTGAAGGAGTTTTATATTATTTAATATTTCTATGTAATAATGTGTTATACAAATTACATGACAATGCCATAAAATATTTAAATTTTCAAAGCTTTATTTGACCAACATGACTTCTCACCATATCAAATATACATAATCAAATTTAATAATTCACTTAAAAACATCTTCTAAACTTGGTCTATTAAAACAACAATGGAGTACCTAATTAGTATTCTATTTAATATAAACCATTTAAACACTTAATGAATAAATGCTAGACACTTGATATAATGTTTGAGGTGAGTTTTCCTTAATTTATCTTATTATAATTGCTATAATTCAAATTCGCTATTTTGTTGCACTCTAATTTATAATATATATATATATATATATATATATATATATATATATATATATATATATATATAATATATATATATTGATCATTGAACAACACAACTAGAATTATAAAATATTTTCCTCTTATAAAATTTGACGTGGTGCCAATATTGTACTACTATAATTAACTTGTACTCAACTTAGGAAAAGTAGTTAGTGTCAATTCAAAATCGTCAATAATAGTAAGAAAAACAATATTAATGTATTGTTAAATAACTTTATAGGTAAGATTTCTTTTACAAAATCTATTATTCACTAGTCAGATTTAATACATAAATATAAATGTTAATGATGATAGAAATAATGTAAGGAATCTAAGTTTTAGATGAATGTTAATATGTTATTTTCAATATAATATCCTTAAACATTACAGGAATAAAAACAGAACATTTGTAATAAATATCTTAGCGAATTTTCTCTGTTTCTTATTCTATTTGAAAATAATCAAATTGTACTAGTTTGTTACTATTATAATTCATGATTCATTTTGATCATTAAAATGATTAGTAATTGAGACAAGAGGCTCAATTTATAGCCCAATATGGGGGTATGTGTAAGTTTGTATGTCTGACTATGCCCTTTTAAAATAAAAATTATGTTCTGAATAGAAAAATATAAAAATGAATATTTTGTAAAGTAATTAGAAGTAAAAAAAATGTGTGAATTAGATGTTTAAATCTTACAATTTTCAAAAATATTTCAGCTAGAGATACAAAGAAACTATTTGAAGATTTATGTTATCTAATTTATGTCAATATCAACTTCATATATACTCGGATGCGGGTGTTAACTTGCATTTAAGGTAAGCCATGCACATGCCACGCGGAGAGGACAGCGGGCAGCTGCACAGGCAGATGGTAAGGGATTTCAAGTCGGTTGATATGAATGGCATTCAATGCTATTCAATTCAGCCGTTGTCCCAAGGAAATTGTGAAGGAATTAACAGGATGGCAGCTCTGGCTACCAGAACATTCGCCATTGTCCGTGTTTGGGTGCAGGATGAGAGATTGAGCTCTGAGGCGGAAATAGGGGAAGGTCAGGTAAGGAAAGAGGAAGGAGGCAAAGGCGGTAGCAGGCCTTATCTCACGGTTCATTTCTGCACAGCGTCTGCTCCTGGTTTACGGCACTCTCGGGATGTAGAGGTGAAGATTGCTCAAGGGATTCGTTCAGTAGCGGTGCAGCATTGCGGAAGCGACACTTCCCCTACTGAAGAATCCGGATTTTTCAACTTAGAGGTGGTCAGCGTAGCAATTGCAGAGTTATATAATCTTCAGGCTGAGACGGAGCATCCTTTGCCTTCAAACGCGATTGCCTCATATCGAACTAATTTCATGGCTCCTTGTCTACAAGCTACACCTCGTCGTGGACACAACTATGGGCAGAGGGGAGGTTCAGGAGGCAGGGGCAGTCAAAGCCCTCAACGCATTTCGCCCCTTGCTTGTGCATCGCCTCCTTCAACCAGATCGGAAGATTCGGGCCACTCTATCAGCAACACTGTGCAGTCTGTTAGATTCCAGTTCAGGCGCAGGACTAACAAACCTCTCATTTCGGCTCTCGTTACGGTCATCTTCTCTGAAGAAGACGAGGAGGCGGGAAGCTTGAAGGAGGACACCAAGGAACAGATGCCTTCTCCCTCGAACAACTCCTCGTAGATGAGGTGGATGGAAGATAGCTCTTACATTCCTTCGTCTCAGAGCAAGCTAGACGAAGATAGCACTTTTGCTGACTCAGAGGAGCAGGTAGAGGTGCTTCAGGAGATAGGAAGCATGAAGGACAAGAATAACATGGACATTGCTCAGCAAAAAGCAGAGGCTCCACAGGCGATGGACGTCACCAGGCAGGCTTCACCCCAGAAGCAAGCCATGGACAAGGAGACTGATAACTCCTTTGCAAACATCCTTTACCTCAAACTGCCGCCGGGAATGAAGCATGAAGATGTCCAGGACGGTGTGGAGGTCACCTGGGAGCGAGCTCCGGACAAGGAAACCGGGCAATGTTCAGAAAATTTCAAGTAGCTAGCTCTATCTTTAGGGTAAGGTCTCTTGCTATATTCTGGTGGTAAAGTATCTTCTCTGTTTTGTTAATTCGTGTTCATGAAATGGAATTTTTTGACCGCCCACACCTGTTCGGCTACAACGGTGCAGCGTATTGAGGCTGGCGACAATTCTAGTATAACAAGTACACATTTTTTGTATTTTTGACAATGACTTGCAGTTATGTAGGCTTCCAGGCCTGTAAGAACTCTTTCCTCTGCTCTGAAGCTTGTTCCTGCTAGCAGCAATTTGTACAATGTTCCTTACACTCAGCGGAACAGATATTTTTGTGAAAAGTTTTGATAGAGAGTTGCTCACTCACTCTCAGAGGTTAAATCCTCTTGTAAATATTTTTACAGTTTCTTTAATATAAATAGTTTAGTCTTTGCCCAGAAAATATATATATATATATATATCAACTTCATATATATATATATATATATATATATATAAAGTTTTCATAGTTCAAATTTTTATTTGGTCATATATATACTCTATTTAGCATTCAAAAATATAGTTTCAACAATTAAAAATAACACATTGTATCTTTCACTCTAAACATGTTTTCACGTGAAGAAATTTTCTCCCTATATCTGCACTTAAAATGGATATATGATGGTATATATTGGACACATTATTGTGATCATTTGTCACTAAATGTCTTTATACTTAATATATAGCTTGCATATTAATATATTATTCATTAAGTAAGCCTCAACCAACTTCATTTTTAACATCAAAGTACAAATAATAAATAAAAATAAATTATGGTAATACTCGCATACAATAGTTAATTTTATCCTAAAAGAAAAAATTCTCCTTAACTCTAAAATGGTGCAAACTTCCTACACTAGTATGTAAAGGTGATGGTGATATTTATGATTATCATCCACTAAGACCAAATATGGTATATAAGAAGGTAAGAATATATTACTAAATGTTATTTGAATTTTATTGTTATGCTCAAAAAGCATTAAAAGAAGTGTTTCAAGATCATCACAATTTTGTTTAGTTAAACAATCAAGAAGCTTGTTAGTGTCACAAATATTTTGAAATTTTATTCATATATCAATATAAACTCGATGATCTATGAGAGTTTTTTAATCTTCAACAATATTACTAGTGTTGCAAAGGTCATATATTTTTAGATTGTGCTAGCACACTTTTAATAATAATCATAACTTAACACATACATGATATTTACTATATCATATTATAATTAAATGGGCTAATAATAGTAACATACACATCATTATTTTTGTAAAATAACCTTAACGAACTTATATTTTAATATAAACCATAAAAAATATTAAAATAGATAATGTAAGGAATCCAGATTAAGATGTGAAAGATTTGCTTTTTTAAGTTTATATAAATTTTATCATGATAAATTTTTACGCAAAAAATGGTGAATATCTACATTAAAATTAGTGAACTACATGACTTTCTAATTCGTCATTTTGAGAAAAACTTAATCTAGTTAAAGTTCTAAATAATGGTATATATTGGACACATTACTAAGATCATTTGTCATTAAATAACGTTATACTTAATATATATATCTCATATTAATCTATTATTCATCAAGCAAGTCTCGATCAACTTCTTTATTAACATAAATGTAAAAATAATAAAAATAAATAAATAATGCAACTACTCAAATTCAACATTTAATTTTATCCTAAACTTTTTTTTCTCCTCAACTCTAAAATGGTGCAAACTTCCTACAATAGTATGTAATTATAATGTTGATAATTATGATTATCATCCACTATGACCAAATATGGTATATAAGAATGTAAAAAGATATTACTAAAAGTTATTTCAAATTTTATTGTTATGCTAAAAAATCTTTAAAAGAAGTGTTTCAAGATCATCATAATTTTGTTTAGTTAAAGAATAAAGAAGGTTGTAGCATCACAAATATTTTGAAATTTAATTCCAATATGAGTATAAACTGGATGATCCATGAGAGTTTTTTAATCTTCAACCATATTACTAGTGTTGCAAAGGTGATAGACTTTTAAATTGTGCCAACACTATCTTAGTAATAATCACAACTTAACACATACATGATATTTACTATATCAGATTATGATTAAATGGGTTAATAATAGTAACATACACATCATTATTTTCATACAATAACATTAAAAAACTTATCTTTTAATATAAACCATAAAAAAATATTAAAATAGATAATGTAAGGAATCTAGATTAAGATGTGAAAGATTTGCTTTTGCAAGTTTATATAAGTTTGTTTTATAAATTTTATCATGCTAATTCTTACACAAAAAATGGTGAATATCTATATTAAAATTAGTGAACTACGTGACTTTCTAATTCCTCATTTTGAAAAAAACTTAATCTAGTTAAAGTTCTAAATAATGGTATATATTGGACACATTACTAAGACCATTTGTCATTAAATAACTTTATACTTAATATATATCTCCAATATTAATCTATTATTCATTCAGCAAGCCTCAACCAACTTCTTTATTAGCATAAAAGTACAAATCATAAATAAAAATAAATTATGCTACTACTCAAATTCAACATTTAATTTGATCCTATTTTTTTTTCTCCTTAACTCTAAAATGGTGCAAACTTCCTACAATAGTATGTAATTATAATGTTGATAATGATGATTATCATCCACTAAGACCAAATATGGTATATAAGAATGTAAAAAGACACTACTAAAATTTATTTCAAATTTTATTGTTATGCTAAAAAATCATTAAAAGAAGTGTTTCAAGATCATCATAATTTTGTTTAGTTAAACAATCAAGAAGGTTGGTAGCATCACAAATATTTTGAAATTTAATTCCAATATGAGTATAAACTGGATGATCCATAAGAGTTTTTAATCTTCAACCATATTACTAGTGTTGCAAAGGTGATAGACTTTTAAATTGTGCCAACACTGTCTTAGTAATAATCGTAACTTAACACATACATGATATTTACTATATCAAACTATAATTAAATGGGTTAATAATAGTAGCATACACATCACTATTTTCATAAACTAACCTTAACAAACTTATCTTTTAATATAAACCATAAAAAAATATTAAAATAGATAATGTAAGGAATCTAGATTAAGATGTGAAAGATTTGCTTTTGCAAGTTTATATAAATTTGTTTTATAAATTTTATCATGATACTTTTTACACAAAAATGGTGAATATCTACATTAAAATTAGTGAACTAAGTGACTTTATAATTCCTCATTTTGAAAAAACTTAATCTAGTTAAAGCTCTAAATAATGGTATATATTGGACACGTTACTAAGATCATTTTTCATTAAATAGCTTTATACTTAATATATATCTTGAATATTAATCTATTATTCATAAAGTGAGTCACAATCAACTTCTTTATTAACATCAAAGTACAAGTAAGAAATAAAAATAAATTATGCTACTACTCACATTCAACATTTAATTTGATCCTAAATTTAATTTTCTCCTCAACTCTAAAATGGTGTAAACTTCCTACAATAGTATGTAATTGTGATGGTGATAATGATGATTATCATCCACTAAGACCAGATATGGTAAATAAGAAGGTAAAACGATATTACTAAAAGTTATTTCGAATTTTATTCTTATGCTAAAAAAGCATTAAAAGAAGTGTTTCAAGATCATCATAATTTTGTTTAGTCAAACAATCAATAAGGTTTGTAGCGTCACAAATATTTTGAAATTTAATTCCGATATAAGTATAAAATTGATGAACTATGAGAGTTTTTAAATCTTCAACCATATTACTAGTGTTTCAAGGGTGATAGACTTTTAAATTGTGCCAACACTATCTTAGTAATAATTGTAATTTAACACATACATGATATTTACTATATCATATTATAATTAAATGGGTTATTAATAGTAACATACGCATCATTATTTTCATTAAATAACCTTAAAAAAATTATCTTTTAATATAAACCATAAAAAAAATATTAAAATAGATCATGTAGGGAATCCAAGATTAAGATGTGAAAGATTTTCTTTAGCAAGTTTGTATAAATTTGTTTTATAAAGTTTATCATGATAATTTTTACACAAAATGGTGAATATCTACATTAAAATTAGTGAACTAAGTGTCTTTCTAATTCCACATTCTGAAAAACTTAATCTAGTTAAACTTCTAAATTCTAAATCCACCGAATACTTTCAAATTTAATGAAATATGTGTTAAAAACATGAAAAATTCAAATATAGAAAAAATAAATAAATAAACAAAAAATAAAAAATAGTTTAAAAAAAACATAATTTTTTTAAAATGATAACAAGAAATAAAGCATAAAAAGAAACTTAACATGACAAAAAAAAATCAAGTATTGCAAAAAGAGACAAAAAAAACCTAAAAAATATAAAATAACACAAAATTAACCTATCAATATAAAAAATTAGACAAAAAATTAAAATATCATAAAATAAGTAAAAATAAACAAAAAAATTAACCTATTCAATATAAAAAATTAGACAACAAAATTAAAAATATCATATAAGTAAAAATAAACCAAGGTAAACACAACTTAATGAAAAAAGATTAAATTAACAAATAAAAATAAAAACATTTTTTTTAAATAATTTTTTTTTTTAAATCAAAATCATTTTTTAAATAATTTTTTTTAAACCACAAACTTTAAAAAAAAAAAAAAAATTGAAAAAATTAAAAAATTCAAACAAAACAATTTAAAAAAAAAATTGAAAAAAATTGAAATAAAATAAATAAAAATTTAAAAAGAAACAATAAAAAAATAAAAAAACAGTTTATAAACCAAAATTAAGGACAAATTAAAATTCAACCACCCTCGAGTGAGATTGGTCACAGTCCTGGGCGGGGAGACAGGCTACGTATAGCCGCCTCCCCGCCCGCACTCGCAGCCAACCACGCCCGGGGGGTGGCGTGCAACCCACCTCCCCGCCTGCACCCCCAGCCAATCGTACCGAGGGGGTGACATAATTTTTTTTTTTTTTTTTTAATTTTGGTTTTATTACTATTTTTTTTTGCTCTAGTTCATGGACACCTTGGTCAATGGGTGGTGCTACGTCCACAAAAAAATCTGGGCTGATTGACCCCAAAGGGAATCTAGCCCTGCGACCCACTAACTAGGCCTAACCCTAAGGGCTTCGAGAAGAATGGACCCTGTGACCTTCCGATGCCGAGGCACTGATTTTGAGCAACTGAGCTAACCCTTGGGGATATTTTTGTTTTATTAATTGTATTTTAATTGTTTTTTTTATTTTTTAATTTTTACTTTTTTGTTTTATTTTTTAAAATTTTAATTTTAATTTTTTTGGTTTTGATTCGCTTTTTTTTGGTTTTCTAATTTAAATATTTTTATTTTTAAATTTTATTGTTAATTTTTTATACTTTTATTTTTTTTTTTTTTATTTTTTTTTTTTTTTTGTTGAATTGAGGCTTCCCTCTCCCACAAGGGTTCAGAAGAAAAAATCATATTTGAGCAATATCTTCATGCCAGCTCCCCATCATCACTTTCCTGGTTTTAAATTTGGGCATTCTCAACACACTTGCTACTCTTGCGCTGAGAATCTTTGATGAAAAGAGCCTTGATAAAGAGAAAGCCAATCTCCTTGATGTCTTTGTTAATAATAGTTATAGTAGGTAACTTGGTCAAAGGGCTTTCTTTAAAGCCAACAAGAATTCGTTGGTCAAGAAAGACCCTAAAAATCGAGCCTCAGGGGTCCATATACCTTTTATCCAAAGGACCACTGATAAGATTGCTAGGATTCTTAAGAAGCATAATGTTCCCTTGACCTTTAGACCTCTTAACACCCTTTGTAATTCCCTCCGATTGGTGAAGGATCCAATCGACCCTAAGGACATGAAAGATGTCTATACTATTCCCTATTCTTGTGGAACCCCTACATTGGAGAGACCGGTCGCTCTATTAATCAGAGGATTAATGAACACGTAGTGGACTTAAAACATGAGAGGACCTGGTCTTCCACTATTGCAAAGCATAATGAGAAGACCAAGCATCATGTTTTTATTTATGAGGCCCGGGTTATTGTTAAGGTTCCAGAGTTTCATCACCAAAAATTTGGAGAAGCAATTGAGATTGAGAAAAGCCCAAGCAATCTCAATATAGATGATAGCTGGAAGACTATGACCGTTCTTCTAAATTTATTAGAAATATTATGTATGCATTAGATAGCTTTAAGTTTATGTTTAATTATTAATCTCTATTAATAGGTTATACGAATATCAATAAGAATAATACTATTATTAATGATGAAGTAAGAACAATATAATGATTAAATTTATAATATGAGTATTATAGTTATAGGAATAATAAGAGTAATAAGTCATTACTTTTTGGTTTTAGTCATTCCAATCCTTTTAGGAATTTTCCATCACATTCTTTCCCTTAAAGTTATTAGATGGTCTCTTATATAGCTATCATAATGTGTTATAGATGATCATTAATCTAAAATTTATGAGAAAGATTAAGTATACGCATTTAATTACTGGACTCT
>APFE031729996.1:3778-14139 GCA_000404065.3 Pinus taeda | reverse complement strand
GGCACGGAGCTATTAACCTCATTAAAGCAGTCGACGTCCACTCACATCTCCGATCATATCCATGAATGGAGACGTCAATGGCGTTTAGTGAAGGTTTATATCCCGGATCAAATCTTAGCTGAGTGGTTTGTAAAATCCTTATTGCCTGAGATCACTGAAGATGTAGCTAAAGCCGGAGTAGTTACTGAAGAGAAAGTCATTGCTCAAGCGCAGTACCTTGACTTAGTTTACACTCAGTCAGGTACGTTACACGAGAAGATCCCCAACCTACCTAGTCAAAATCAAATCGATGCTGCTCCTTCGGGGTCTCATGTCGCTGATGGTATGATTGGCACGGTGAATACTAAAAGTAAGAAGAAATCTTCTAAGAATTCTTCTCCTATAATAACCTTGCCAGATTCCCCGACAGGAGAGTCTTCCGCAGAACTTTCCGCCGACATTCATGTTGTAGAATCTTCTACAGCTAAACCAAAAAACGGTGGTAAGAAGAAAGGGAAGAAGAAGAATAAAGAGAAAAATTTGAAAGGGAAACCTGAAGAAGTGGAACCCTCTGATGAAAAGCGCAAACCTCGTTATCCGTGTCTCATTTGTGATGAAGACCATTATACGAGAGACTGCCCTCATCGGGCGGAGGTTGCAAAAATCGTCAAAGGTTCCCAAACTCCTGCTGTCTTGAAGGATCCTTTTCCAGCTCAAGATAGTAAGATGATAGGTTCATCCTCCAGTGCCAATGAAGAACCCATCCTGATGATGTCTCATGTAAGGATTGCGACTAGATCGCAAGATTATGGCAGTAAAAGTCCTATTGATGGAAAGGAAGCAGAATCTTCTCATTCAAATCCATCAACCTCAGCTCCCAGTTCCGATCCGCTACAGATCGAGAAACCTAACCCGGACTTAGTAATCAAACCACCCACCAAGGGTGTACTTCGAAAGTCTGTTTTCAATCCACATGCGAGAGCGGCTCAGAATTACAACATTGTTGAGGATTGAGCTGTTTCACCCTCAGCAATGTCGGCTTTGGAAGTGCGACAATCATGTCCAGCACAACACAAATTACTTTTGTCAGCTATAGGAGCTGTTGATACTCAAGACCCGAACCTAATAATCTTCGATCTAGAAAATAGTGCACCATGTCTCCCCCATGAAATGGCTGTCCAGATTCCATTGATAGTAAAAAACAAACCTGTTCATAGGACTAGGATTGACGAGGGAGCTTCCACGTGCATTATGTCAATACAGTGTTGGAGATCGCTTGGTTCTCCTTCGCTCAATCAATCCCCGACAATTATTAAGGCCTTTGATGGCCGTGGGTTTCATCCTTTCGGAATTTTACAGGATCTACCTATAGGGGTTGAAGGAAAAACCGTTAATCTAGATGTGGAGGTGGTTGATGCCCCTCTAGATTACAACCTTCTCTTGGGTCGTAGTTGGTCCTACGCTATGACAGCTGTTGTCTCATCGGTCTTTCGGCTTATCAAGTTCCCTCACAATGGAAAGATCGTAACTATAGACCAATTGTCATACATTTCATCCGACCCAGCCTCTACTGAGAGCATTCAGCACATTGGCAAAGTGACGACCCCTTATAAGGATGTTTGTGTAGGGTTAGTTAAAGATTCTGGTTTACTAGGCACTTTTCCTTTCCCTCCTATCAAGGCATCGTCTTCTACTGCAACAATTAATATGATTTCATGAGGAACCATCGTTAATGATGATCCTTGGATCATTCCTTCTGAAACTGAGTTAGACTCATTTGGTACTCTTATGCCTTTGAGTCCGTATGAATTTGCATATCAGACCATGCAGTCATTTTCTAACCCAATATCAACCCAAATCGACTTTATGAACGAAGTCCGTGGAGAGTCGTTTCCAACATCAACCTCAAAATTAAAAACGTTTTCCGAACTTGCTCAATCAGATGAGAAAATCCGCGAAATGCTATGTCTCGATCAGTTACCATGGGAAGATCTACATCACAGATCTTTGTTTTTACCCGAGAGCGATCGTTTTGAAAATGATTTTTCATTAGTCCTTACAACTGAATATGTTAAGGATGCTCAAAATCCAATGAAACATCCTGACTCTGAGTTAAATTTGGGAAATATTTCTAAAAATATTCCCCTTGACATTTCAGTTAAGCCTGGAATTATTGAAAACGTTCATATAGGTGCCTCTTGTACGGACGATGAAATCAATGCATACAAGGCCCTATTTCAAGAATTTTGTGACGTGTTTGCCTGGTCCTATGAGGAAATTCCAGGAATCAATCCAGCAATCGTAATTCATGAAATTAAAACCTACTCGGACACTAAACCTGTTTGGCAACGTTTGCGTCAGATTCACCCAAGAAAAGTTGTTGCGATTAAAGCAGAAGTTGAAAACCTGTTGAAAGCAGGTTTCATTTATCCGATCCCATTAGTGGATTGGGTATCAAATATTGTTCCTGTGAACAAAAAGCAAGGGACAATAAGAATCTTTATCGACTATAGGGATATTAATCGAGCATGTCCAAAGGACAATTACCCTACACCCTATATCGATCAAATTATTGATGATTGTGCCGGCAGTGAAATTTTCTCCTTTATGGATGGCTTTTCGGGCTACAATCAAATCAATATTTTGCATGCCGATCAACCAAAAACGACATTCATTTGTCCATAGGGAACATTTGCTTATTGCAAATTACCTTTTGGACTTAAGAACGCCGGCGCAACTTTTCAACGGGCTATGTCTTACGCTTTTCATGATATAAAACACATTGTGCAACCTTATCTTGATGACTTTCCTACTCATTCCTTACATAGAGCTGATCACCTTATCCATTTACGAGCAATCTTCATGAGGTGTAGGCATTATCGAATTTGGTTGAATCCCCACAAGTGCGTGTTTTTCATTGAAACGGGTCTATTACTGGGATTCGTAGTTTCTATCATGTTCGACTTCGACACATTCAATCGCATAGATAGAATCGTACTGTTTGGGACGTAGAAGTGAAGACCCTGGATCTAGTTTCCACCATCCAGGTTGCAAGGAATTTTGTATTCATTATATTATGGACTATTCATAAACAGATGGCTGTGTCCATACCGTGTCCACATGTGTCTGTACTTATGATGTGTTACAAGATCATTCCTATATCAGAGCAGTAGTTAGTCTTCTAGTCAGTTTTTAGTCTCTTAGTCAGTTTTTATCTGAGAATGGGAATGCCTACCTCAGCGATGATATGATCTCTATATATAATTTTGCATTGAATGTTTTACAGGTTTCCAACTGGGCTCTCCGCAAGATGATCCTCGAGATGATAAAGCACTTCATCTTCCTATAGGATAAATGAAAAATCCTCATATACTACAGACTTTGCACTTTAGGGGGCAATCTATTACACAAAAATATCGTCACCTTGATTATTTGCAGTCGGTGTAGGTCTATCACCACCTATACCAGTTTCCTAAGCAAGTCTCAAACCTCAGCTCTTCAGAACAAGCTTTAAAAATGAGAGAAAGAAATCAAAAAAGCAATGTAACTCTGGTTCCGTACTTTCTCTCACTTTTGCCTGCGGGCCCGCACCTTTTGTTCAGGATATATACGTATTTATACACTCTGTATGTAAAGGGGAGGGTGTGTACCCCTGCGAAAGTCAAAAGGCGCAATTTGTATCTTAAAAAACTCATCTTGGGTTAATTATCGAGTTTTCTAGAAGCATTTGTTACGTGGATTGTTCGCTCCAAGTGGTTCATGTATCCCATCATAGGAGGAACTAATCCCTTGTTGGGAGGAGCTATCCCTTTGAAGAAGGATTCTATCCCTTTGAAAGAGGGCCTGGTAACTGATCTCCATTGTGCTATAAATTTAAGCATTGGGTCAGTGGCCAGAGAGGTTAGAAGCTGAACTTTTGAGGGTAAATGCTAGTGAAATCAACACTTCCTATTTGAGCTTAAGAGGAAAGATCACATACCTTTTTGGCTTCATTGGGGAGTGATTGAAGCTTGTCAAAGTAGAGGAGACTTCTTGTTGGACCCTCGGAGGAGCTTGTACAACGTCAAGGAAATGGTTGTAAGGTTCTTCTCCTTTTGAATTAATACAATCAAGCTCATTTTTCTCAACAAATATCTCATGTTATTTGTTTCATGGACTCCTTGACTTTCATGTTAAATATGTTTTATAATACTGGCTATTCAGGTGCTATTTAATCGTTGGCCTTGTTTGTGGTTGCAAGTTTGCGACAAAGGAACTTACTTGGATCAAAGGAGCGAAGGCATCTCCAAACTTGCATTGCATGAGGTAGGCCTTAAACACATTGGTTTGCCATTATTTATAAAGCACATTTAGAGAAAGATAGTGTCTGGTTGGTTTGCTTGTCATTAGGTCTTCATTAGATTCTAGGAAGGTCTATCTTGTCCGCAAGATCGACTCATTCCGCCTAACATGGAATACAAATTGCCTTATGTTATCTATTTCATAAGTAAGAACCTTTATAAAGCTTAGCTAAATTATACAATCACTAAAAAGGAACTCCTAGTTGTGGTACACTCTCATAACAAGTTTAGGCATTACACCACTAGTTATCAAACTTTTGTCCACGCTGA
The DNA here is from genome assembly GCA_000404065.3 of Pinus taeda. Classification (NCBI taxonomy): domain Eukaryota; kingdom Viridiplantae; phylum Streptophyta; class Pinopsida; order Pinales; family Pinaceae; genus Pinus; species Pinus taeda. Next base: position 9,550 of record APFE031729996.1, on the reverse strand, counting down.
TCATGCAACCATTAAGTATTTAGTGAATAAACCTGATGTCAATGGTAGGATAATTAGATGGTTGTTATTATTGTAGCAATTTTATTTGACCATTATTAACAAACCAGGGAAAGAGAATGTGGTTGCAGATTTCTTGTCTAGACTAACCTTCCCTACAAAAAAGGAAGAAATGATAGATGATTAGCTCCTAGATGAACACCTATTTTCCATGGTGCTCTTTCCTTGGTTTGCTGATATAGCCAACTACTTGGTTGTTTGGAGATTCCCTCCTAATCTACCCTCCAAGGAGAAAAGCAATTATTAGGAAAAGTGCCCCGTTCACTTGGATTGGGGGAAATATTTTCAGGTTGCGGCCAGATCAGACCTTGAGGAGATGTGTGAGGGAAGATGAGGTCTTAGAAATCCTCTCAGCATGCCATGATGGACCTTGTGGAGACCACTTTACTGCTAAAAGAACAACTTTCAAAGTTCTACAAGTAGGTTACTACTGGCCCACTACACATCAAGATGAAATAACGTACACCACTAGGTGTGATCAATTCCAAAGGATGGGTAAGCCCACAACTAAGGATGAAATTCCTTACAACCTCAAGTCACTCTAGAGCCATTTGAGAAATGTATCATGGAATTCATTGAGCCCATTAATACCCCATCAGGACAAAAGAAGTATATCATTGTGTGCACTGATTGTAGAAATTTCTGCTCTATACACATCTTGTAGAGAAACTGCAGATTAAACTGATTATGCAATGTAACTAAAGCAAAATACTTGATCTACTTCTACTATAAAACTTGCGGAAGCTTAATCAATTTGAGCAAGATCAACCAGAACACATATAATAGAGAAGAAGATTCAATCACACATGAAACACAGAATAATACTCTAAGGAAAGCCTCAGTTAAAAACTCCACTATTTGTATTATCATACAAGTGGAAATATCTCAAGATTACACAAATCTTTAGCTCTCAAGCTATCTAGCTCTCAATACAATCCCTCACTGCTGCTCATGGACAGACAAGGCTTCTCACAAACCTTCTCCTCTGCCCTCGAAGCCTCCTATTTCCTTGTGCAGTTTCTCCTGGGTCCTCCAGCTGCCACCTATGTGATTCTCACCTCACACACAACACTGACCTCTGAAATAACTGCGCAATCCTCAAGGAGTGAATTCCTTCTGCATGGATGAGCTTCCTTTATAGGAAAATTCCTCCAACTAATAGTATAATGTCCCTGTCTTTAATATCAACTGGGTCTTTCTCTGAACTGACATGCATTGGTTATTTATGAGAGAATATTCAGTTATCTAGAGAACACTAGTTGCATGCATGCATGCATTAACTGACTGAACTCACAATTAGTTCCTTAAACTGTTTGGAAATAATTTAACTGGACTTAACTCAGTTAAATACGCTAACTAATTACAACTCAAATACAACTCATCCTTATCTCCTTAATTAAGGGATAACTTCCTCAATCAAAGGGATAAATGTTGCATGACTTCACAAAGACTTCATTTTTGAATTTCTCCAATTAATTAACTCAAGATGAATTAATTAATTATTTTTCAAAGAGCTGGTGAGACTAAATTCAAATTTTAATTCTCAATTTTAATTCAAAGACAAATCAAAATTGGAATATACCCCGATTATAGCAATGCTACTTTTAACATTTCTATTTTTTGTTATTTCCAACAGAGTTGGAGAATATCCTGAAATGCTATTTATAGCAATGTTATTTTTAGCATTTCTTGTTGCTATTTTCAACACTCCCTCTCAACAAGAAAGGCATTCAACTCAAACCCGATCCTCAACCTTTGGAATGTTCTACATGCAACACTTCTCTCAATTGTTGTTGATCCAGCAACTCTAGAAACACAAAAAATATCCAACCTAAATCAGAATGATGCCTCTATCATCAAAGTCTCTGACTATTATTGCCTTTGTCGACTAAAAACTCTACACCTCCATGCTCTTTAGTATCTGAATGCTCTAGCCTTTGTCACTTCGATCTCTGACTGCATCAATCACACTGATTCCTCCTGTTGCCACTGGTCCTATCTCTCAGCACTGAATCCGCACTGCACCTCCTCTCATCATGTTGCATCATACTGCCCACTGCTGCACTACAACTCAGTTACTGAGAAGTAAGTAACTGATCTCCCAACTAACCTCCTCTGTTGGGCTAGAAACACCCTCTGATGATGAAGCTTCCTCTACTGCTCCATCCGCATCTGTCTCTACCCACTCAGCTAGTCTTGCTACTCTTTATCGGGGCTCCCGTAGCAAGGTCTAATCAAAGAGGCTGGGTACCTCAGCCTTCCTGGGATTATCACTTCACATCGTCCCACCTCACACCTGTAGGTATGGCTACATGTGATCCCTTTGCCCACTTGGCTCAAAATTTCCCCCTACTGGAAGTCTCTGCATGAGTGGATGCCTCCACTTGATCTCCTCTCGGCTTCTCCAGTTATGGTTGCTCCACAACCTCCTGAAGTTGCTTCACCATTTGTGGCTCCTCCACAATTGTCTGAGACTTCTTCTGACGTTGCATGTTGAGAAGTGATGTACTCTCCCTCTCAACCACCAAGTCTCTAACAGTTGCCTTGATCCTCAAGGCTTTTCATGCATCTTTAACCTCAAGAGCATACAGGTTCTTAACTCATGAACCGATCTATTTCACCTATCTCGTGGTGATGTGTCTAAGGAGAACCTGTCCTTTACTGAAGACAACATCGTAGCCTTTGTCCTCCACCATCACGATCGATTCCAAGTTCTTCTTCAGTCCAGGCACATACTTTACATCTTTCCAGGTGATAGAAGCTCCAAGCTCCCTCTGAAAAGAAACCATGCCCACTCCTAAAACACGATACCTTTCATCATCACCCATCTCTATGAGTATCTTGAGGTCTTTCTCCTCCAAGGTACTGAATAAACTTTTATCGTCGGTCATGTGGAATGAGGCTCCATTGTCAAGAAACCAACCACAACCCATCATCGATGAAACCATGCATGTGATGAGGGTAAAATCCAATTCAAACTGAGAGGCCAATGCCTCACCTTCAGATCCTTCCGAGGATCCCTTCTTGGATTTCTTCAATGGACAATTAGTTGCATAATGGCCCACCTCATCACAATTAAAGCATCTCACTTTGGATTTGTCAATCTTCTCCCCACCATGGGAAGAACTCAATTTGGAATAAGAATCCTTCTCCTTCCCTTTCCTTGCCTTACTATCTAAGGCTAGATTTTATTCATCCTCCTTGGATGAAGAACCATCTTTGGTGCTCCTCCTAATCTCCTCCTGCATTAGATCCAACCACAGTCATTCCCAATCCGGCAATTTCTCTCTTCCATTCACTGAGTCCTGGTAGCTATGCCAGCTCTTAGGAAGACCGAGGAGAGCAAGACTCACCATGTCATCATCGGTTGTCGTGATTCCTACACTTCCAAGCTCATCCCTACAGGTGGTGAGCTTGTTCAGATATGTAGAGATCGTGTCGCCCTTTTCACACTTGATTTTTCAAAGCTTGTCCTTCAGTGCCAGCTTCCTCTGGTCACTGTTGTTCTGATATAGATCCTTCAATGTCTTCCACATTGAAAACAGAGTCTCCTTCCCATGGAGACTCGAGACAATGTGGTCTCGAACTCCCTCCAAAAGAATCCTCCTCGCTCTCGCCACACATTTCTTCCATTCCGACAATTCTTGGGCATTAGCTGCTACTAGCTTGGGGACTTCTTGATCAACAAAGTCCTTCAAACCGTTGTCCTCTAATATCGCTTCCATGCGATCCTTCTAAGCTATGTAATTCGAGTTGCCATCCAAGGCATACTCGAGTCTCAAGTCATTGAACGCCATTGGTGAACTTTAAGATGTGATAATAAATCGATTCTGTACCTACAATCAAGAACTTCAAACTTCGAACTTCGAACTTCTTTGTATATTGTTCTCTACTTTGATCACCTTTGCTCTGATACCATGTAGAAATTCTCATTGTATACACATCTTGTAGAGAAACTGTAGATTACACTGATTATGCAATGTAACTAAAGCAAAATACTTGATCTACTCTACTATCAAACTTGCAGAATCTTAATCGATTTGAGCAAGATCAACCAGAACACATATAACAGAGAAGAAGATTCAATCACACATGAAACATAGAAGAATACTCTGGGGAAAGCCTCAGCTAAAAACCCCGCTATCTGTATTATCATACAAGTGGAAATATCTTAGGATTACACAAAGCTTTAGCTCTTAGTACAATCCCTCACTGCTGCTCATAAACAAACAAGGCTTTTCACAAACATTCTCCTCTCCCCTTCAAGCCTCCTATTTCCTTGCGTAGTTTCTCCTGGGTCCTCCAGCTGCCACCTGTGTGATTCTCACCTCACACACAACACTGACCTCTGAAATAACTGCGCAATCCTAAAGGAGTGAATTCCTTCTGCATGGATGGGTTTCCTTTATATGAAAATTCCTCCAACTGATAGTACAATGTCCCTGTCTTTAATCTCAATTGGGTCTCTCTCTAAATTGACATGCATTGGTTATTTATGAGAGAATATTCAGTTATCTAGAGAACACTAGTTGCATGCATGCATGCATTAACAGACTGAACTCACAATTAGTTCCTCAAATTGTTGGGAACTAATTTAACTAGACTTAACTCAGTTAACTGAGCTAAATAATTACAACTCAAATACAACTCATCCTTATCTCCTTAATTAAGGGATAACTTCCTCAATCAAAGGGATAATTGTTGCATGACTTCACAAAGACTTCATGTTTGAATTTCTCCAACTAATCAACTCAAGATGAATTAATTAATTATTTTTCAAACAGCTAGTGAGACTAAATTCGAATTTTAATTCTCAATTTTAATTCAAGGACAAATCAAAATTGGAATATATCCCGAAATTCTATTTATAGCAATGTTATTTTTAGCATTTTTATTTTTTGTTATTTCCAACAAAGGTGGAGTATATCCTGAAATGCTATTTATAGCAATGCTATTTTAGCATTTCTTGTTGCTATTTTCAACACTGGTTACCTAAGTAAATGGACTGGAAAAAAAAGAAGAGGAAATTAAGGTAGAAATTGAGCAAAATTTGCCTAAGTTTCTGAGGGATAACATATTCTACAAGTTTGGTTTTCCAAGAGAGTTGGTTATTGATAAAGGGATACAATTCACCTCAAATTTGATTGAAGACCTCATGAAGCAACACCACATCAAGCACAGGACATCCATTGCCAAGCACCCTCAGGAAAATGAGCAAGTGGAGGTCACAAACAAAGCATTGGAGAACATTCTGACCAAGGTTGTTAGCAGCAGTAGAAACGATTAGGCAGACAGGCTTGTAGAAGCCACTTGGGCCTACAACACCACTTGGAAGACCACCACTAGATTTACTCCATTTGAACTATTCTACGGGAAGAAGGCCATGTTATCCATTGAATTTCAATACAATACCTTAAGTATGATATGTTATGAAACTAGCTCAAGAAAAGATAGAAAAGATAGATCAACGCCTTAGAATTTAGCCTCTTCGAGGGGGCAACCTCCTTTACATTACATAAATGAACAATCCTTGGATAATTCAAATGACAAAACCTCCTTTCTATATATAGGAGTCTAAGGAGTCACAATATAACCCAGCCGACCTAACAATAATAATATAAAGCCACAAAAATAACAATAGAGGGATTCTATGGGGCACAGTAATAACAATATGGGGAAAATAGGGGCACAACAATAATAATAAGGGGTACAACT
>APFE031729989.1:58232-94736 GCA_000404065.3 Pinus taeda | reverse complement strand
CATATTAACAGGATCTGAAACCAACTCACCAAATGACCTTATTGATTTATCCACCCAGCAAACTTATATAAACATTCATTTCACCAGTGCGCTTAGGCAGATGGAGGAACCAAGAGAGGGCACAGAAAAGGAAGCAGAGTCATTTTTTTATTAATTTTTAATGTAGGTGGAACCATGACTGAGCAAAATTTCCAGGAGGGTGAAATTTTCACAATGTCCAAATTGGACAAATTTTATGTTGATCTTACACCTCTCAATGACATGAACCCGATGGTACAGTTAGTTTCCTGATCTGAGTAGCCGATTTACAGAGGACCCGGAGGAGGGAATGTTTGAGGAATCTAGGGGAATCTAAAAGATTACTTGAGCCCCAGATTCTCACTTTCTCAGAATTCAGAAATTTGACAATCGATTTTGCACTATTCGATGCCACAAATCTGATGGTGCATTCAAATTTTCTATTTTCTCATTCTATTTTTTGGCCATTTTTCTAAGTGGAGTTGCAAGTGTCAACATTCATGTGCGAGCAGCCATTTTCATGTGATTTGATGTCGTGAGATCGATGGTCCGAACAGCTTCAACAGTTAGACATCCACTTCTTCAAATGGCCCCTAGATGTGAGGCATATGTAATGTGTTCATGTACTTCTTTTGTTATGCATTGTGTTGCACAGTTCCCTGTTTGATGCTTGATGTGGCGTCTTGTTTCTTACTCGATTTCATGATTCCTGCTTGATGTGATGTGGAATCGTCTGTATGATGTACTTGTTGTCATGATTCGTCATGCTGTGTTTTGAGATCCCTTTGTTGTATGTTGATGGGATACTCATGTTGTCATCATGTATGTTTGCATTGAGATCCCTTTTAGTCCATGTTGGGGAGATGCTCATTATGCATGAGTTTTGTGTCATACTGATAGGAGACCTTTTCTTGACTGAGAATTCCTGTAGTGGAACATCTCCTGGAGCCACTCTTGTGTGAGGGAATTTTCCTTGTATGATGGTGACATCACCTCTTATGTACATCATCACTATTGACAGCACTTAATGCAGTGGCCTACACCATCTTGACACTGGGGCCCGGAGACATAGTCCCTCTTGGATGAACTCCGTTATCAACGGCTTATGTTTTCATGTTGCTGATGATTGTCATGTTTGCCCTCTTTACAGTATGCAGATGTATCCATTTATGTTCTTTTAAAAATGCAATCTATCACATAACGAAAGTAAAAGGTCTTGGAAGGGTCCTTTGTCACACCCGAACTCAGATCAACTTCCCAATAAAGTGTTGATGGCTTTGGCATTGATTTCATATGATTTCTTTCCTATTGGATCCGTGGGGATTGTTGCTGGATATTGGTATTCTCTTTCCACAATTGCCCAAACATCAGCTCCAAGTGACTGAAGATAAGCTCTAGTTCATGTTTTCTAATATACCAAGTTGTTTCCATTGAAGATAGGTGGCCTGATAGATCCCACACCTTCATGATTGTTCATCTTGAAAGATCTCCCTTCAAGTGATCAAGCTTCTTCTGAAGGACCTGCTTTGATCCCAATTGGTGGAAATAACACTGAGAGGGGGGAGTGAATCAGTATTATCAACTTATTAACTTTTTCTTTTCATAATCAAATTTATATACGCTACTTCAGTGAAGGGAACTCGTGTGTGCATGCAATTGTTCTTAAGGCAACCAACGTATATCCAGTGAACTTCTGATTTAGTTAATTCATCATATGTTGATCTTTAATCAGTGCATCAATAATTAATTAACCATTTAAACAATGACCATGTGCAGTAATAACAAAATAAGCAATCACACATAAGAAACACACATGAACACCAAGATTTGAGGTGGAAACCTAACGAAGGAGAAAAACCACCTATTGTTGTCGTCATTGTCTTCTTTTAATATAAGAAAAACCTATTTACAATCTTGTACTGGTGCAAACTCATACCAGTACGCAGGCACCCACCTATAGAAGGCTACAACCTTCTCTCATTCTTCAGATTCTACTAGAAGGGAGCTACAAACCCCTAACTCTTGTACTAGCCGATATGTTTACTAGTACGTAGGCACCGGACTACAAAAGGCTCCAACCTTCACCCATTTTCAAGATGCTACTCGAAGGGATCTCTAACCCCCTATCTCTTGTACTGGCCGATATTGTTACTAGTACGTAGATGCCAGCCTACAGAAGGCTACGACCTTCTCTCTTCCTCCAGGGACCACATTTCATTAATTTTCAAACTGGATACTCCTAGTACACAATAACACAATATGAAGGCCACGTGTCATCCAATATTCATACTGGACCCATCAACAACATTGAAGCTCAAAATCAGTCACCACCGCAATTGATGCAGGAGCATTCAACTCAACAATATCATTTTATTTTAGTAGACATAGGGGGTCTTGTGTTTTAAGGAAGTTGGTTTCCTAAGTGTTGAATTAATGTAATTATGAAGGTTTTGAGTGATAGAAGCTAGAATAGGGATTTAATTAAGTATTTTGAGGCATATTTGTAAGTGTTCTTGAATGTTGGAGAACATGAGAGATTTGGGATAGCTGGAAGATTTTAGAATTAGTTGTAAATCTCATATTAGGAGTTGGTTTCAGGATTTGTGGATTAAAGATGATCCTTAGGGATAAAGATGAGATTTTAGGATTTTGTTGAGAAGTTTATGGATCCAAACCAGGAAATTGTTAACACAGTCGACATTCAGGAGTGATTGTGTTAAGAGCATCCAGAGTTAAGCTCAAGAGGGAGTTGTGTTGCAAAAGAACTAAAGACCTGAAACCTTGAAGTAAACCCAACACCACAGAGAACTTTGAGAAACCACGTAAAGGTCAAAGGATTGAAGTGATGATGAATAGGAACTATCGGATCCTTGAGATTAATGGATATTAATGTCAAAGGAAAATGACGGAGGAGTAGATCTCAATCGTCAGATCAATGGTGATTAGTAGCTACGGGAGGTAGGAGTGAATGGATTTCTTAATCGTGGTTGAAGCTCCGCATTCACTCCTAGCCATTGATCTCATATTCAACCTTTTAGATCACAGTCAACTGTGGGGGGGTTAAGGTGTTTTTAAACCATGTGCTAGTTGAAGACCTGCAGGTCATAGATTTGATGACCTCGTATATCCAACGAATATCGGGTCATAAAGTGATCGGACGTTAATCTCAGAACAGACCCTAACTTTTATAGATTAAGGATTTATAATCCTTATCAGCTCCATAAGGGTGGGTAAACGTCACGCAAGTTTCTGTGTGATATCGCTACTAACCGTTGGATCAAGTGTGTCTTGATCAAATGGTAGAGGATCACCAATTAAGTTGGTTGATCAGGTGAATCATCAACCATCAGATTAGATGATGAGATCAATGACAGAGATTGAAGCCGATAAAGCTTGGGCCTAAGCAGACCCGAGAAGTTTATCAACGCGAGTTAAGTGATTTGAGTTCTGACAGATGAATGGGTTAAGTGGTGAGATGACGCGACAGCTATTGATCTGATGGAGTGAAATGAACGGTGGAGGATGAATACGATAAAGGTAGAGCATTGGGAAATGTGCAAAGGCCGTGGATTGGTAGAAAAGGTAAGGTTTACATACACTTTGTGGAGTATTTCTATTTTGTAAGAATTATAATAGAAATAAAGCGGATAAAGGTTTTATGGGTTAAGGTTGAATACAACCAAAGTTAAAGAATGGGGTTTGGTTAATATGTGCGGGCATAAGATTAACTAAAGTTTATGAGGGTGTATAAAGTCCTGATGGAAAGGATTAATTAAGGGTCACACTATGGTTAGTCAAATAATATGTTTCCATGTGAGATTTAATTAAGAACATTAAACCTTGGGTTAAGAAGGTTTTCACCATGGATCAGGTGATTAAGGCTTGTGACCAGTGACATGCAATTTTATTTGCATAATGTGGGTATTGTCGGCTTAGGCTGGCATCATTTTGGTATCAGAGCAGCACAAAGAAATTCTGTGCGAAAATTTCTTTGAAAAGAATTTAGAACAGAGTTATGTTTTAGGATGTGTGTGCAGGAAAGAGGAGATCATATTTTAATCTGATAAGTAGTAGGCACATAGAGATAATGTATAGCAGAATATTGGAAGGATTGTATATGCAAGGAAACAGAGAACAAACCATTCAAAGTGCAAGAGAATGGTAGAACGAGATCATGCAAAGATCTTGGAGGTGAGACGACATGTTTTATTTTAATTTGATTTGAAGACTGGAGAGTGTGTGGTTTTTATATTGATGCACAGGTAGCAGCATAAGAAGGTGAGAATATTGTAGAAACCTAGAGCAAGGAGTGCTCAATTCGTTCTAGAGGAAAGAACCAAAGAAATGCTAAAAGACTGAGCTCATAGGAGAGAAGCTTAGTGAGGTATATGTAGCAAGAAGGAGACTTGTTACTGCAGGGGTTTTGTTGCAGCTCACAAAGGCAATTCCACAAAGGATGTGGGTAGAATTACTAAGTAATGAAGGAAGTTGGTAAGAGTTTATAAGCGCAAGAAGAGGTGGTCAGAACCAAGTATTTCATTGTGATTGAAATACAAGAGGACAGTTGTGTTCTTAAAAGGTGCAAATGAGTTGAAGCCTAGAAAGAGCAGAGAGAAGTGCTCAAAAGAGGTTCCATAGATAGAGAACCAAGGGCTTGCCAAAATACCAAGTACAGAGGAAAGCTTGGTGAGGTAAGTGGCTGATCCGGATTTAAACAGGAACGCAACAAATTACAGAGATAACCATATACACAAATATGCAGCGGAAATAATACTTCATTTCATTAATGGAAAATACTGAAATATGCTTACAATCAGAAATGGAAATAAACTGGCTAGGGCGATGGTAGCTATCTCTGAGAAGAGATGTGTGGGCTACATGCCTCTGAATGACTTACAATGAGGCTCGAAGGCCTATTTATTGTTGAGAAACAATGAAAAACCCTTAACATTCCAAAACCTAACCCTAGGAGATGAAACGCCAAACTGTGGGCCCCGTTTGGGGGTAAGTTGGTACATCAACTTCCCGGGGTCGTAACTTTAGCATATGATCTCCGTTTGACGCGTACAGTAGCTCATTAGAAAGATCTATTCGAGTGCTATCATTGTTGGAATGGCAACACTACTCTATGGACCCGTGTTGCCCCTGGATTCCCAAAAAACGTCGTTTAGGGCCTCAAAACGGCTCCGGAAGTTCAGGACCCGAAAAATTGCTAAAAATAGTAAGTTGTGCTACAATTAAGGAAACTGAAAATGCTGAGAAAGACAATGGTGGGGGTCCAGGTGGACTTGGCAGGTGGCCACCAATATCCACCTGGATCAAGTGGTTGTTAATGGTTATGTGACTTACTATTCATTTACTAATGTTACTCTATGTAATGATGAGGATTCTCTCTAATGGTTAATGAGGAATCTGGAATAGTAATTTGGATAGTTACTCGTGAATTTGAATAGTTACCTATGGGTAAATTCTACAAAATTTCTAACTCAATGCATTTTCATGCGAGGTTACCCGGGGATGGAAGTTCAATACAAAAAAAGAGAGAAAAACAACCTCACCTTCTAGCTAAGTTTTCTTCCATAAAGGTTTCCCATAGAAAATATTTGTGTCATCATGGATGGTGTGTGATTGTATTTTTCTTCCTTTATTATCTATATGTTATATATTTCATGCAAAAGAAAAAGAATGGTAATTAATAAATCTAGAATGAAAATGAATTTAAGCTTCATGGTATTAGTTTCAATTTTTTTTATGTGATATGTTCTGACGAATTGTCTAGTGGAATATCAATGATAGTCTACAAATCAACTGTCATCAAGTAATTTAAAATTCCCACCAATTATTTATAAAAAGTACCATTTTCTTCCTATGACTCATCATCACACTCAAACTTGACATTTAGTTCTAATGAAGTCAATATTGGTTTACACTCCTATTGGTTGGACCTTTTAATAAGTTATTTTAAATACTTATTTTGAGTGATCATCATTTTTCATTTTTTCTTCCATGTACCTCAATGTTTAAGTAATAATGAATTTGTCAATGATCCTTTATTTCAAATTCTTGTGACAAATCTATTTAGATTTCACCAATCAACGCTTTAACATTTCCTATCATGACTTGAAATCAACATATAAAAAATCAATGCATCATATTTTCCTTTCTTTTATATAGAATCTAGGGTGACTTAATAAATATAACAATATTACAATGAAGAAATGATTTTTTTTTTTAACAAAGTTGGTTACTGGATTTCTATTCCAAAAAAGTAAAAGGAGGGAGACATGCTCCCATTACATAAAGCCAAAATGGGAGAAGGCATCTTCGAAGAAAAAAAAGGGCTAACAACCCTTATATTCCAAGCTCTTCCCCTTTGTTTTTGAGATTACTAATTCCACTATCCTTATAAATACTTACATAATGATTCAACAACAATTTAGACCTACATGACATAAACAAATAGTAGCGGAAATAATTAACATTACTGAGATGAATGAGGCATTTTCAATTAATTTTTGTTGATTGAAGGTTCCTGATGGGGTTGATGCCAATTCTTGCTACTATGAATGTTGGAGTTTTCTCTAATTTGATTAATAAGTAAACTCTTCAGATAATTGATCATTTCCTCAAAATGCCTGCATTTGTGTTTTAGCGTGGACATTTATTTCCTCCGCTCTTCCATTTTCCTCTTTAGAAAGGAATTATCAGATTTTGATTCAAATTTGTAATCTTTGACCATTTCTCTGACCTGCTCAATCATGAATTTGTTTTCATGACAGACCGCGTAATTTTCACACTTTGGAACATTTTCAAGTGGATTTCAGTCCATATTTCCTGGAGGGAGAGGGAAATCGATCCAGCAGAGAAGAGAGGGGGAAATAGGAAACAGTGAGAAGAGACAAAAGCAACCACTAGACAATCCTATGAAGACCCACAACTGCCGAAAGGGAGATTGGGCACCAAAAGAAGAAGTGGAAAAAATTGCGCAAAAGCTGAAGAATCTGAGAGGCGGGGGCCGCTAGAGCTGCGTGGTGGCGAGCGCAACAGGAGCTGTGCAGAGGCGAGGGCAATATAAGCTGCATGGAGGTAGGTGGTGAGCACTAGTATTGCAACAAGAATTCTCTAACTCCCAGGGTTCCAACTTTACTTTTGTCAACCCGGTAGTTCGTAACAAACTTGGAAGCATTGGTGCTATATGCACAAGTACTAGTTCTCACTGCAAGTTGTCACTTGGTCAGTTAGTGCGAAATCACTAGGAGATCAAGAAAACTTCTATATATTTCAGAAGAAGATCTACGTGTGATGAAAGGAAAGAAATATTACCCTACAGATGTTATTCTAACTGCAAAAAGGAGAAAACTGGAATGTAAAGAAAAACCTAGTAAACCCTAATTAACAATTTAATTCTACTTTTGCAAAAAACACTGTAAAAACCATGAAAGAAATGCCATTACCTACTCAAGGAAGTAAACAAAATCTAACCATGCTATTTCTGGAAGTAAATAAGAAAAAAACATATTTTTGGATTTTATGTGAATTTAACATGCATCTAATTTATTGTGTGTGAGTGTGACAATGAACAGGTAGCGTTAGAGGGTGGTTTGGAGCTTGGGAGGATGTAGGATGGTGTGTATGGGTCCTAGGATGTCTTAGGTGGCCTTCTGGAGGATTTTACCACACTCGGCCTTCAAAAGAAGCCTACAGGAAAAACTACAAGACACAGGAAAACTATAGGAGGAAAACAGGGAAACTGCAGGAGGCCTACAGGAGGATACTAAGAGAAATTTTTGTTGTTTTGATAGTGTGGGAGTGGGTGGAAAAGGTGGGTGAAGGTTGGAATGAGGTGTTAGGGCACCTAAGGTCTACAATGAATCACTAGAAGATAGAAAGATGATTGGATTTACTCAAGGAGAGAGGAAGAAGTTCTATGAAAAATGAAGGAAACTAGGGCAGAATTGAGGTGAGGTTTGGGAGACCTATAGGGCATGGATCAGATGGAGGGTGTGATTGCTAATAATTTGGCCTACTACTGGAAGAGATCTGCTACATAGAAATTGATAGTCAACCAAGAAAATTAAGCAACCAATGAAATGAGTGCATCCTAGGAACAACAACTTTTTGCATTGAAATGGCCTAAACTATGATGTATAAAAGGAAATGCTGGGAAATGTTGTAAGAAAGGAAAGAGTGAAAAAGGACTATTGAAAATAAGGAAGTGAACATGGTAAAGAACATCTAAAGCAAATCAAAACTAGAATATCAACCTACTAGAGTGTTGCAAACACTAGAAGTCCTAGGAATGAGGAAAATTTGTGTTTTTGGGGCAGCAAGAGAGCCTTTGCCTCAGATCATGGTCCTAGAAAGAGGAAGAGAGGCCAAGGCACTGTTGCTAGCCTTTTGAATCTTCTTTGATCAATGCTTAACCTGCTATAGAAAGCATACATGGAAGCAAGCTACTAAATCATCAAAAGAAACCTATTCTTAACCATAAGAGAAATACATCTAACAACAAACTAATCTACAAACTGAAGTAAAGAATACAAATACAAGTAAAGAGAAGCTTGGTTGTTTGAATTGGGCCCTAACCCAAGAGCTTCAGCCCTCTAAGGTAACTCAGTGCTAGCTAAAAAAGGATTCCATCTTCATTATCAAAAAAATAGCAAGAATAAATAAAACTATCATAAAATAGTAAGCTCAAAATTTGAGCAGAGTTTACACAAGCAAAAAGTCGACCCTAGTGAGGTCCTAGGAATCTCTACTTATACATCTGAAACTACCAAAAAATTCCTTCAAATTAGGGATGCTTGGCTCCCAAACTCAAGATAACTAACAGTCATCTTCCACTTGCTCAACTGCCTTTTAGTGCATGATTTGGCTGCCTGTACTCCTAGCTCAATGAAGGGGAATTCAAAGTGAGGAGCAATAAATGAGGGGAATTCCATCCTATAAGCCCTCTCCTTTTGTCTATTTCGAGTTATTGCTGTAGTTTGACCACTATATCCTTGACTTTGACCTTGAAATATATCAATAATTTACATTAAATACATGTTAGACCACATGGCATAATAACTAACTCAACTCCCCCTATAAGCATAAATATAATCAGAAAATAATACAATAAGCTAAGAGAATGGTTGATTTGAATAGGTTAGGAGGTAAAATGAGCCCATATAATTACCCATTTATGAGGCTCATCATCACCCCTCTACTAAAGGTGTTGCTCATCCTCTGAGCAACCTAGTCAATCTCTTCATCTTTTATGGCCCTGGTGGCCTCCCTAGCATTCCAGGCTTCTAATGTAGTCTACTCATGTTCTCCATAAAATAATTCCTTTTTTTCTATGTCCTTCTATTGCTCCTTCTCTTCTTCTTCTCTTATGTCTTCCAATATGCCTAATATGAGTGGAGGACTCAGTTTGAGGCCAATCGAGTTGACCTTCAGCCTTTGCATGGAGCACTTGTACATTGGCACTCTCTTCAATGCCTCCTTCAGCCTCATGGGGAAATGGTATTCTATGATCTACAAGTTGTGGGGTAGGGTGTTCCATTTTCTCATGCATGCATGCACACAGTCATCCCCAAGTAGCCTAAACATATCTTCAAGGTGTGCAATGGCTTGTTTCTGATTGGCTAGATATTTAGGGGCAATCTGAGGGTCATTGGCAAGCAGGTTGTGTGTGCTGATGAGTGCCATAGGATCTGATGGCTCAACTCTTATCATTAATGGTTCATTATGCTCTTTTATTAGCAATATTTTCATTTCTTATGCCCTCAATTCTTCATGGTTCATCCATGATGCCATGGCCATTAGTTGCATATCCCCTAGCTTGGCATTGGGGTCCCACACATTCAGGTCTGTGAGGGCCATGTTGTGTAGATAGAACTCTGCCATCTTTGCTTTTGCCTTGGAGGTTCTTTGGTCAAACAAATCCATGAACTGCCGATAGTCTTGGAAAGGCATTGTGCCTCTTTGTGCCAAAGTTTTTATTTGGAATAGAAGCCATTGATCCTTTAGATAGAGGCCATAAGATTTGGCTGGTGTTCTGCATTGTAATGCTTCTATGGATAAGTTGGCCATGTATGCCAAATGAGTCTCTTTCTCCTGCAACTACCTCCTTAGTAATTCATTCTCATTCTCAAGGTGGCTTTTTGTAATGGCTTCTCTATCTCTGAGAGCACTCAATTCCCTACCCATTTCCCTGAGTTTGTTTTCCATGTGGCCAGTATCATCAAATCCTTTGGACTTGGCTATCTGCATCCACCTATGCATTATCACTCTCTCTTTTTCCAATTCGAAAAAAATTGGAACTACAAATTTCTATGGGATTATCTTTCCTCCCTCAAGTAGTCTGTAATAGGAGTCAAGATTAGGCTAGGGGTTAGGTTCTTGTAGCTCTTGTGCTTCCTATTTCATCTCTAGCTGCCCTCCTATCTTTTCCTCCAATTTTTATGTCTCCTGTAGTTTGAATAATGTCTCCTATAGGACTGTTTTAGCCTCCTATAGGTCTGGTTTTGGGTCCTGTAGAATTTCCTTTCCCTTCCATGTAGAAGATCTTGTAGTCCCCCTTTCATAGGTTATGGGTATCTTGGAAGGAGATTCTTTCACCTTGGCAGATGGTGAATCTTCAATGTTAATGGGAGTCTTTGATGAGGGCTCAGGTTTGCCTATTTTAATTCTGGTACTCTTTCTTTCCCTGAAATACATGGAGTTTTTTCTTTTTCTCTTTTTCTTCTGCTTTATTGGTGTACTGAGGGCAGTAAGGGTAGTTGTTGATTCTCTTTCCAAAGTTGTAGGGGACTCTTCTTTTTGTTATGCCCTCTTTGTCTCCTTTTCTCCCTCTTCTTTCTCTTTTTCTTCCTCTTGCTCTGTCTCATCATCTCCCCCCTCCTCTATTTCTTTTATTTCCTCCTTCATCTCTTGCTCTGCTATGTCACCATTGGCTTCATCCTCTCCTCCTTGCTATTCTCCCTCCTCACTGACAGTAAGACTGACATCATAGGCTAATGCCTTGATGTCATCTTCAACTACCATATTTATGAAGACTTCCCATGTTATAGGGATTGTAAGGGTATGGACGGCTTCTTCTAATAGGATATTGATTAGGCCATGGTGAGCTAGCTACCGTGAATTCCTTTCTTCTACCTTGGTGTTGGAGTCAATGAGGGACTGAAGGAGAAAGTAAGGGATACTAAGATTTTGATGTGCTGGGGTATCCATACCATATCTCAATTCTTGGAGGATTCTGAAATGATATCCATAAACAATGTTGTGCCTCCCATCACAAGAAATGTATTTGATCACTTGGTAGCTAGCCTCATCCCAGGGATATGGTATACTAGCCCTCCTAATTCCATTTTTGTCTTCAACAGGAGTTTCATTATCTTGGAAAAATTTCCTCTTGGCAGCCTGGCTAATTGGTTTCTCATCTTTACTCCAAGGCAGCCCAAGAGGAAGGGTAGTGACCCTACTAATGAATTTAGGGGTTATTTTAATGGAGAGGCCTCTAATGGTTATAGTAGCATGAGTTCTTGTGTGAGGAACCAGAGTGAGAGAAAATTCATGGGAAATTTCATCATCAAACTGTCTAAACTTCTCAAAGAAATTCATCTAGTTTACCCTTGTAAATATTTCCACCACTTGAGGATGTGCATGGAGTCCATTGGAGTTAATGGGCTATTTTCTCATAAACCCCCTTGTCATACTACCTGTACTTTCTTTGAAAAACCAGATATGGAGGTGGGACAAAGAATTTTGAGTGAAATAGAAAAAAACAGGGGAATGTGTTTTTTTTATAAAAAAAATAGGAATTTTTTTATGTATTTCTACCCTCTTAAAGACTCATTTTATCTTGAATTTGAGACCAACTCTTTCATATTTTGATATCCAATAGAGAGAATTCATGGACCCTAGCTCTTCAAACTGAAATTCGTGCCAAAATTCACATTTTCTCCCTTCAAAATGACTCACTACCCCTCCTGTAGAAGCCCGCTGTCCCTCCTGTAGATTTCCTGTAGGTGCTCCTGTAGAAAATGTAGAGAGAAAAAATATGGAGGAAATCGATGAAGAATGGTGGATATGAGGCTATGGGGCCATAAGAATACTACTATGTGGATGAGTTAAGAGGAGAAACTGAAGAAAAGGTGGTGAGGATGCGCAAGGAGGAGTGCTCATTTCCTTTTATGGCTATTTTCAGTTATGAGTGCTGAGCTAGCAAGGTGTACATTGCCCAGATTACGACCATTGGTCCCCACTTACTTGGTCATCATGAACCCCCTCGTAATCATCCCCTCATTATGACATTGAAGTTAACTCTTCCTCCCACTACCTGTCCTTCACATCTTTCGCTTGGGTTGATTGTGCGTACGTGTGGGTGATATCTTGGTTAAGTGGAGTCAACTACATGAAGGTGTCCAAGTTAACTGGCCACCTTTCCCTCTTTTGATTTCAACCATATTGTTTCCTTCATATGATTCCTAATTACACAAATGTAGATAGAGGAGTGACTTAGCTACTTACATGTGATCCAAGTGTATTTGTTGCCATCGACTGTAAGGTGTTGTGGCTTTCTCTGCTACATGACTTAATTTTCCTTCATGCATGCTATCTCTACTTGTTGATGTTTTGTTGTGTGCTTTTTCAGGTTCTTCTTTTGCCGGAGCTGAGCTGCATGTGCCTTTTCAACCTTTGGATGTGTTGTCCCTTGCTGTTGGTGCTGGACTTCTATGGGATCAGCTGCTACAGGAATTCCTACAGGAGCTCCTATAGCTACTTCTCCACTTGAAACTTCAGCTATTTCCCTGTTCTTGGTGCTCAAGAATGATGCTAGAGGTGGAGATAAATGATGGAGGCATAGTAGGTAAGCTTCAGGTAAAGTTAATGGTGCCTTATCCTCCTTTTATTTTTGTTTCTTTCAAAACTGAAAAATTGTTTTTCTGTGAAAGGAAAAAATAATAATAATGATGCTTGGAGTGTGATGCACGCTTGGAAATGATGGCAAGGAGGTTTGAAGATGGTAAGAGGGATTACAAGTTCCTCATGAAGATTTTCTTGTCCCTCAACTTCCTCTTGTAGACACTTTTGGCTCTTTGTAATTCCTACAGGAGCCTCTTGTAGAAAACACAGTTTTGGAAGAAGAGGTACAGTGGGGTGAAAGGGATGCCAAAAACAATGGAGGAAGGTGTGGAGAAGATGAGATGGATGCTAGTATGAATGTCAGGATCCCCTTGGCACCATATTTTTCTCCCTGTAGTCCTCCTGCAAACCTACAATGCAATAAAAATTCATATTTATTTCTCTTTTTTTTTTTAAACAGCTAGGGTGCCTCAGAGAGGTTCTCACCTTAATTTCCTACCCTGGGTGCCTCCCAGGGAGGTTTTCACCTAGGGATATTATTATTTTCCCTTTCCTTTTTTTTTTTTTTGTTTTTTTTTTTGTTTTACATCACTGGGCCGCATGAGAAGAGGTTTTCAACCCAATGATGGGACTCGAATGCCTCAGGGAGGTTTTCACTTGAGTCCTTATTTCTACCTTTTTTCTTCAATGAGTGGGTGAAGTGGAAGCTAAGACATGATCCACTACCATCATTGTTTTATTCAAATCTTCAATAAACTCTCGCTTGGAGAGGGGTTTCTTGTAGATTTTCAACCGATGTCCATTAACAAGCATGGGGATGGCTTCATCATCAATGGTTCTGATTAGAACTAAACCATTGTCATTGCATTTCTCCACAATGTAGGGTCCCAACCATCTTGCCCTCAGCTTGCCTTTGAAATCCTTGTATCTTGAATCATAGAGTAGTGCCCAATCTCCCTCTTGGAATTTCTTCTCCCTAATATTTCTGTCATGCCATATCTTTCTCTGAAGCTGAACTACCTTTGTATGGAGAAGGGCTTGCAATCTGTATTCGTCCAATCCATTGAGCTGAAGTAATCTATCCTTCTATGCATGGCTGAGGTCTAGGTCCAGTTGAGTTGCCATCCTTAGGGTATTGAATTCAAACTCTATTGACAACAAAGCCTCCTTCCCATAGACTAGTTCATAGGGTGTGAACCCGGTGGTGGTCTTCCATGTTGTGTTGTAGGCCCAAGTGGCCTCAACTAATCTATTCGCCCAATCGTTTTTGTTGCTGCTTACTACCTTGGTTAGGATCCCTTCCAATGCTCTGTTAGTGACCTCCACTTGCCCATTGGCTTATGGATGGTAAGGGCTGGAGGTCCTGTGCTTCATCTTATGATGTGTGAGCAGGTCTTCAATTAGGTTGGAAGTGAACTGACTACCTTGGTCTGTGACCAACTCTCTCGAATACCCAAACTTTTAGAATATGTTTTCCCTCAAAAACTCAGCTACTTTTTCCTCTATCACTGCTTCGATTTCTTTTGTCTCTACCCACTTTGTCAGGTAGTCGCTGCACACAATGATGTACTGCTTCTGCTTTGAAGGGGGGTTGGTAGGCCCCACAAAGTCCAGGCCCCACTTCTCAAATGGCTCAAAGGTCACTTGAGGTTGCATGGGCATTTCATCCTTTGGAGTGGGTTTCCCCATCCTTTGACACTGATCACACTGGCTCATTTATCTCGTCACATCCCAATGAAAAGTGGGCTAGTAGTAGCCTACTTGCAATATCTTGAAGGTGGTTCTTTTTGCTGCAAAATGACCTCCACAAGGCTCGTCATGATAGGTCAGGAGGATGTCAAAAACTTCGTCTTCCCTGACACATCTTCTCAAGATCTGTTGTGGGCCAAGTTTGAAGAAATTTCCTCCAATCTAGGTGAAAAGGGCGCTTTTACTTACTATCTTGCTCTTCTCTTTTAAGGATAGGTGCGGTAGGAACTGTGCTGAAACCAGGTAGTTTGCTATATTATCAAACTATGGAGAGGGTAATGATATAACAAATAGGTGTTCATCTGGAATTTGGTTGTCCACCATTCCTTCTTCACCTGTAGGCATATTTACTCTAGACAAAAAGTCGGCAACAACATTCTCTTTACCAGGCTTATCAATAATGGTAAGATCAAACTGCTGCAATAAAAGCAACCATCTAATAATGCGAGCATTTACATCTAGTTTGTTCATTAAATATCTAATTGTAGCATGATCAGTGTGCACAAAAGTTTGATAGCCTGTGATATAATGACTGAATTTGTTTAAGGAATGCACAACAGCTAGGAGTTCCTTCTTGGTCACTTATAGTTTAACTCTAACTTTGAAAAGTTTTTGCTTATAAAGGATATGGCATAAGGTAACTTTCCATCAATTTGTCCTAAGGCTACTCATATTTCTTTTTTCAAGGCATCTGTGTGAATGTGAAAGGGTAGGGCCAAGTTTGGGCCTCTGAGAATTGGGGTAGTCACTCGCTTGCTCTTCAAGGTATCTATGGCTTCTTGATAGTTTTCTGACCAGATGAACTCAACAACTTTGCCTAGGAGGCCAAACAAAGGAGAGGCTAACTTGTTGAATTATTTAATGAATCTCCTATAATATCTAGCTAAGCCTAGGAACCTTCTGACATCTCTCACCTTTTGAGGAGGTGGGACCCTTTGGATGATGGCAATTTTGTTGGGGTCCACCTACAGTCCTTACTGAGATACTATATGACCTATCACGGTCCCTTCAGTAATCTAAAATTAACATTTTCTGGACTAAGGGACAGATTCATCTCAATACACTTATCTAGAACTTTTCCTAGGTTAGATAAAGCTTCCTGAAAGTCAGAGCCATAAGGAGTAAAATCATCCATGTATATTTCTACTGCATCATGAACCAGTTCAAAAAATATACTCAATACTGCTCTTTGGAAAGTGGTTAGAGCATTGCACAAACCAAAAGGAAGGAACCAGTATGAAAAGCTACCCCAAGGACAAGTGAAAGTGGTCTTATCTTGGTGTTTTGGGCTAATTTGAATCTAATTGTACCCACTAAACCTGTCTAGGAAGAAGAAAAGCTTTTTCCCTGCTAGACCGTCTAACACTTGATCTATGAAACATAAAGGAAAATGGTACTTTTTAGTGGCTTTATTCAATTCCCGATAGTCGACACAGATTCTCCACTTACCATTTTTCTTTGGCACTAGCGCCAAAGGAGAGACCCATTCACTGTCAGAGATGGGATAGATGAATCCTACATCGAGCAATTTTTGCAATTCTTCCTTAACAATATCTTTAAGTGATGGGTTCATCCTCCTTTGAGGCTACCTGACTAGCTTGCAATCTTCCTTGATGTATATATGATGAGTACATACAGAAGGGTGCACTCCCTTCATCTCCTTACAACTCCAAGTGAAGGCATCTAGATGTTTTCTCAGTATGCTGCATAGCTCCTTATCCTGGGAAGTAGATAGGGATGGATTGATTTTCAATATTCTTTCTGGGTTGAACTCTATATTTTTAACATGGAGAGAAGTGGGGTTGATCGCATAGAGATCATTTGAGGGGTTTTTTTTGGTTTCTGTTACTATGTCTTGTAATGGTGATATAATGGGAGGTGGATTCTAAATTAAAGTTTCAATCATATCATCCTCATCTTGCGGTTTTCCCCCCATGGTGATTTCTAATGTACAAAGTAGTGCAGAATAAATTTCATCTTCCTCCTCCTCCTCCAACCAGAGAGGTAGATCATGTTCTAGCAAGGGTTGGGAAGGAGGATATAGGATTAACTACTTGGACATGTGCCCGTTCTTTATGGTCATGTTCCTTACTCAGCAACTAATGTAGGCATCAGCTGTAACCAACCAAGGTCTTCGTAGAATGAGAGGATACCTAGTGAGCTTTGCCTTTGGCTGGAGAACTAAGAAATCAACAGGGTACTCCTAAGAATCAATGGAGACCATCACATCTTCCACAATCCCCTCAGCGGTCACTATCGAGCGGTTTGCTAACTGCAGCACTATTGTGGTCTTCCTCAAGGAGCCTTGGAGGTTAAGTTTGAGCATTGTGTCCTTTGTCATCACATTAACAGAAACTCCCAAATCAATCAGGGTATGTGGGACCATTGTGCCATTGATGTGGACATCCACTACTGGGCTTCCAAGGTCCAAACATTTTGGACAAATTATCTGCCCCAACATCAAGTCGAACAATTGTCCTATGACATTGATGGTTGGGGAATCTCTCTTGTGCCTTCCTAGATGCCTAAAAAACTTCTCTTTGATCAACCTATTATGGATAAGCACATCTTTTATGGCTTGGAGAAGTGGTATCTTCACACATACATGTTTCAATTCTCCCAGGAGTTCAGTCTCTTTTGGGGTAGGCTGGATTGTCATGGATTGTCTCTCAGGAAAGGGTGGATCTGCTTTAGGTTCACTTTCCTCCTTATCTTCCTCAACCTCCCTCGGTGGAGGCTGGGTATATGAGAGAACTTTCTTGGATCACAAGTTAATTTCTTGAATATCCACATCACAAGTTGGGCATGATGGTTCCCGACTATACACTTGTTGAGCCTATCTATTGTTCAGGTTTGGATTTGGCTGTGCAAGGGTGGAGCAGAAGGTAACGGTTGTGGTTGGGCAGGTGGTGGAGGTAGAAGAGTGGGAAGAGAGTTGTATTGGGGCCTCCACCCCTGATGAGATGCATTCCATGGAGGTTACGGCTGAGCATAGGATTGAAATGAATGGGTGGTTGGTTGGGCATGATATTGAGATGTGAAGGACCCAGGAGGAGGCGTGAACCAGGAAGGATGAGCAGGGGGGGCCCAAGAAGGTATGGTGGTGACTTGGTTGGGGTTGTAGTATACCTAAGATGTCCCTTGCAACCCCTACTGGTATGGTCTAGGTCCTGGCGGCCTACTTCGGTTTATGTAATAGATCTATTCAGAGACTCCTTTGGCCCCTTGGTATACAACTTTAAGTCTGGGCAAGGAAGGGCACTTATCTATGGAATGATCTTCTTCACAAACTGAACAAACCTCTATAGAGTTCAATGGGCATTCATTCCAAGGATGCCTCCTAGTACATCTAGGGAAAAAAATGGCCAAAGGCCTCTCTACTTCCTCTTGTTTTATTTTGATATGTAAAGTATCCATTTGCATGGCAAGAGTCTGCGACATCTCATTCTTGAATTCTTCCAGCATGTTTCCAATTTCACCTTTAATGGATGAAATGGAAGAAGAGGTATTCACTATGGGTTGACTCCCCCTACCTTTCTTTTTGGTTGCTCTAAAATGGTTTCTAAAAATAGTGTTTGTGTTCTCATAGGATAGTTGTTAAATGTCTCCCATTGCTAGTAGATGGAGGATGTCTAAAAGGTCTTCCCGAATTCCCCTGAGCAAGACCAACTTCAGAGACTCAGGGTCAAGTGTACACCTGACCCTTTTGTAATTGAGCTGGAACCTCTCTTCATAGTCTTCCAGGGCCTCATCACTTCCCATGGTCATTTGGAAGATTTCTTCTTTAGTGTATTTTGACCTACAATAGTCTTGATACTTTTTTTTAAAGGCCTACTACATCTGAGCCCAATTTGTGATGCTATTGCCAGGCAATAACGTGAATGAGCGCAGTGCTGCATCCTTGAGAGTAGAAGGGAACAATTTCAACTTTTTCTCATCTTCTGCATAGTCATAATTTTGACATATGACAACAAACTCGAACAAGAAGGTGTCAAGATCTTCTATAATCAGACCATGGAAGTGAGGTAAGGCTAAGGGACTTATATTATTCATTTTGGTGTCTCAATTGGTCTCCCGAATGGGCAAGGTATCCTCTATTCTCTCCATCTCCCCTAGCATTTATGTTTTCAGCCATTGGTTCCAGATGGATGTTTTCTTCTTCTTCTTCCCCTATAGGTTCTTCAAATATGTCTGGATGTTCACCTAAGGGTTCTTCTTGATTTTAGTCACCGAAGAAGAGAGAAGGTTAGATGTGTGAAGCAGTGGGGTGGTTGGGAAAAAATTTTCTTAAGTTATCTCTACTCCTACGAGGCATGAAAGGAAATATTTTTGGTTTTTTTTTGTTTCTTTTTCCCCACACTGAAAGTACCTACAGAAACTGAAATTTTGATTGAACAAAACGAATTGCAACTAGCTGAAATGAACTTGCTAAATGGAATTTGTAGAATTGAAAAGGAAAGAAAGGAAATGTAGAACTAAAAGAAAAGAAATGACTAGTCTACTTTTGCCGAAATAAACGAAATAAACTATTACTATAATGTTGTAATAGGAAATAGAAGAAAGCAATAATCATAGAATACTCTTGATGCCTCCCGACAATGGTGCTAGAAAGTGGTGAGCACCAGTATTGCAGCAAGAATGTTGTAGCTTCTGGGCTTCCAACTTTACTTTTATCAACTCGGTAGTTCGTAACAAACTTGGAAGCATCGGCTATATGCGCAACTATTAGTTCTCACTACAGGTTGTCACTTGGTTAACTGGCACGGGATCACTAGGAACTCAAGCCAACTTCTATAGATTTCAGAAGAAGCTCTAGGTGTGATGAAAGGAATGAAAGATTACTCTACAAATGTTATTATAACCGCCGAAAGGAGAAAGACTGGAATGTAAAGCAAACCCTAGTAAACCCTAATTAACAAGCTAATTATACTTTTGCCAAAAACACTATGAAAACCATGAAATAAATGCCATTACCTACTCAAGGATGTAAACAAAATATAACCATGCTATATCTGGAAGTAAATAAGAAAAAAACATATTTTTGGATTGTTATGTGTTTCTATGTGAATTTAACATACATCTAATTTATTGTGTGTGAGTGTGGCAGCGAACAGGTGGCGTTAGAGGGAAGTTTTGGAGCTTGGGAGGATGTAGGATAGTATGGATGGGTCCTAGGAGGTCTTAGGTGGCATTTTGGAAGCTTTTCTCACACTCGGTCTTCAAAAGAAAGCCTACAGGAAAAACTATTGGAGGATAGAGGAAAACTACAGGAGGAAAACAAGGAAACTACAGGAGGCCTACAGGGGGAGGTTGAGAGCAATGTTCATTGTTTTGAGGGTGTGAGAGTGGGTGGAAAAGGTGGATGAAGGTTGGAATGAGGTGTTAGGGTGCGTAAGGTCTACCATGAATCACCAGAAGAGAGAAAGATGATTGGGTTTGCTCAAGGAGAGAGGAAGAAGTTCTATGAAAAATGAAGGAAACTAGGGTAGAATTTAGGTGAGGTTTGGGAGACCTATAGGGCATGGATCAGATGGAGGGCATGATTGCTGGTAAGCTGGCCAACTATTGGAAGAGATCTGCTGCAAAGAAACTGACAGTCAACCAATAAAATCAAGCAACCAATGAAATGAGTGCATCCTAGGAAAAAAAAAGTTTTGCATTGAAATGGCCTAAACTATGACGTATAAAAGGAAATGCTGGGAAATGTTGTAAGAAAGGAAAGCATGTGAAAGGAATATTGCAAATCAATAAGTGAACATGATAAAGAAGATCTAAATCAAATAAAAACCAGACTATCAACCTACTAGAGAGCTGCAAACACTAGAAGTCCTAGGAATGAGGAAAATCTGTGTTTTTGGGGCAACAAGAGAGCCTTTGCCTCAAATCATGGTCCCAAAAGGAGGAAGAGAGGCTAAGGTATTGTTTCTAGCCTTTTTAATATTCTTTGATCACTTTTTAACCTACTACAAAAAGCATAAATGGAAGCAATCTACTAGATCATCAAAAGCAACCTATTCTTAACCATAAGAGAAATACATCTAACCGCAAACTAATCTACAAATTGAAGTAAAGCATACAAATACAAGTAAAGAGATGATTGGCTGCTTGGATTGGGCCCTAACCCAAGAGCTTCAGCCCTCTGAAGTAACTCAGTGCTAGCTCAGAAAGAATTCCATCTTCATTATAAAAACAATAGCAAGATTACATAAAACTGTCATAAAATAGTAAGCTCGAAATTTTAGCAAAGTTTACACAAGAAAAAAGTCAACCCTAGTGGGTTCCTAGGCCTCTCTACTTATACATCGGAAGCTACTAACAAGTTCCTTAAAATCAGGGAGGCTTGGCTCCCAAAACTCGAGATAACTAACAATCATCTTCCACTTGCTCGGCTGCCTTTAGTGCATGATTCATCTGCTTGTACTCCGAGATGAATGAAGGGGAATTCGAAGTGAGGAGCAATACATGAGGGGGATTCCCTCCTATAAGTCCTCTCCTCTTGTCTACTTCAAGTTATTGTTGTAGCTTGACTACTAGATCCTTGACTTTGACCTTGAAATCCATCAATAATATGCATTAAATACATGTTAGACCACATGGCATAATAACTAACTCAACTGACCCTATAAGTATAAATATAATCAAAAAATCATACAATAAGCTAAGAGAATGGTTGATTTAACTAGGTTAGGAGGTAAAATGAGCCCATATAATTACCCATTTATGAGGCTCATCAATAGGGGCACTAGAGCTGCATGAAGGAAAAAAGGTTGTAGTTGCCTCTAGAGCCATGCGAAGGTGGGGGGCCACTAGAGCAATGCAGAGGTAATTGGACCTAGATAAGAACCATCAAAGCTGTGCAAAGTAAGGAGGCAAGGAAAAATAAGAGTAGTTGAACTCAATCCCCAAAGGGGCACAACGACAAATAATTGAAAAAAGATGACTACTATTGAGACTAAGGGGAAGGAAAGGGAGGGCGAAGATGGAAAAGATAAAATAAGATGAACGAAGGGGGAGAATATATAGTTGCACATATTGCCACCTGAGGGAAGAGAACAAATTCATTTCATGGGAATATTGAGCAGCTATTGAATGCTTGATAGCTAAAGATTGACTATCATGTCTATGCTTGGGGATTTCCTTGGATTTCCCAATCTTATGATATCTATTCATTCGAAATGAAGTGATTGTTGCCCACTTTCATGTTCTCTCTTTGATTTCTATTCTCTACATATTGTGGTGAGAGTTAATATGGAATTGGTTTCTGAGCAATCACATTATTAATTCTAGATTCTCCCATAGGATGGTTGATAGCCAGATTTTCCTGCATGTCGGCAGTACGATTATTTTCTCTAAGAATATTCTTGAAGGTGACTTCACCTAGAAAGTACAAGTTTTTTCCCACCCTTTTTGTTATTTGTCTCAGGTCCTTGTTATTGGGGCTTCTTCTTTCCACCATCGATTAGATTATTATTGAAGAGTCCCCCTTTATGACCAGATTCTTCATACTTCATTGCCTTAAGATTTCTGTTCCCAAGAGGAGGTCATATGCCTCTACCCTGTTGTTGGATAGTTCTCCTAATCCTCATTCATAAGTAATAGGATTTTTCCCTCTTGGGTAAAAAAGTATACCTCCTGCTCTAGCCTTACCTAGGTTGGACTTTGAAGCACCATCAAATAGTAAGCATGGCCTATTTAAATTTTCTGTCCAAGTTTTGAACTCTTATTTAATTCCTATTTTCCAGCTCTGCATATTATTAGGAGATTTTCTAATGTGTTTTTTTTGTTGCTTTCTCATCGTGAATTCAGCCCAGACTCTTTCCTCATGCTGCAGATGTTTGGTATCTATTGCTTTAACTCCTTTACAGTTGATGAACTCAGATGACATGCTCCAAGTTTTGGCTAGGACTGTTCTGGCACTTGGTGTACAATCTTTAAAGATCCTCTGATTTCTTGCTATCAAATTTTCAAACACATAAATGAGGGCAAAATCAACCAATATCTTATTACTGTTTCTTTGTTTTTGAAGGAATATGGATATCCTTTTCCCCAGGTTGATAGATGTTCATGAAAAGGTAGCAATTGTTGAATTCTTACCTCGAAGGGACTAACAAGCCCTTTCCAACAGTCCCTGACAAAGGGGCATTTTGCAAAAAGATGTTGAATATTTTCTTCACTTGACACATAGCACAATGTGATGGGCCTTCATATCCTTTCTTTTTAAGATTATTAGCGGTTAGTATTTTTCTTTTGAGCAACATCCACATGAAAACTTTGATTTTTTGGAGTGTTTCAATTTTCCATGCCTCCCTCTAGTAGCCCCAGCCTTGATTTCCATGTTGATTTAAAGTAGCATGACCGGATTTGACTAAAAAATCTCTTCCATCAGGATCCCATCGAAGGGCATCTTTTGAATCTATACTTAATGGAGCAGCCCCATTAAGATGTGAGATTAGGGACTTCCACTGAGGGACAAGGCCACGAGGGAGGTTAAGAATCCTCCAGTTCCCCCATTCTTCATCTCTCCAAAGAGATATATCGTCTAGAGTAGTGCTTCCTTTTGTTTTCATCCATCTTCTCAGATCTTGAAGACTTTCTTGGAAGACTATGGGCTGATTTCCCATTATTATGTCCTTCCATATTTGTATGGATTTTCCATTACGAGGGATCTTAGAAGAGTTTTCTTTGATGAGGGAAACAATTTTAGTAATTAGATTCCAAACCTGGGAGTAGGGCCTGATTGGATAACCTTTTCTCAATAAGAGGATTGTGTTTTGGTTCATTTATTTTGCTTCTAGGATTTTCTTCCACTAGCTACTCTCTCCTATAATAAATCTCCATGTTAGTTTTGCTCCTAAAGCCAAGTTCATTATTCCTGGTAGCCTTATTTCCAACCCACCTTTCTCATATGGCTGAGTTACTTCATCCTATTTCATAAGTCTATGCTTCTATGTCTCCACTTTAGCTCGTTTCCATAGGAACCCCCTGATTACTAGCTCAATTTGTTTGTGTATATTTGCCGGGGCTAGTATTGCAACATACTGATAGATTGGGAGAACTGTGAGTAGGGCCTTTATTAGTATCACCCTTCTTGCCATATTGAGCTAGATCATGCCCCAATTATGCACTTTTGGTTTCATTTTCTCAATGTACTTAATCCATATGTCAGTCTTCAAATTTTGTTTTCAGATTGGGAGTCCAAGATATTGGAAGTGGCTCCACTTTTCTTGAACTGGGATTTCCAAAATTTTTGATATATTTTGGGGAGTGTGAGATGGAGTGTTCCATCCAAATATTCTACATTTCTGATTATTTAGAAGCCCTCTAGAGGCTTCCAAAAAATTGTTAAGAACCTTTTTTTATTCTTATTTCCATTATGCAGGAGGCCCCTCCCATAATCAAAGTTTCATCTCCAAATAGGGAGTGGTTTATGCATTTTACGTCAGGAGAGTTTGAGAATCCTATGATAGTCCTATCGTTCCTACATTTCTCAAGACTTTTTCTCGGTGAGTCCAACATTATAATATATAATAAAGGAGAGAGAGGACAACCTTGGAAAATCCCCCTTGAACTCTAAAAATATTCACTTGGTCTTCCATTGACCAATGGTGTAATCCAAGGACCCACAGTACAGACTTTTATTATGTCTATTACCTTTTTTGAGAAACCAAATCTCTATAGGACAGTCAGAAGAAAACCAAGGTTGACCCTATCAAATGCATTGCCCATGTCAAGCTTGACAATCATTCCTTTTTTTTCATTAGGCTAGAGTGCAAAGCTTCCTGCACTATTAGAATGTTGTCGAGAATTTGTCTTTTTGGGACAAATCCTCCTTGGTTTTCCGATATTATTTCTAGAAGCAATACTTTTATTCTATTTGCCAAGATTTTTGTTGTGATTTTGTAGGAGGAGTTACATAGAGAAATGGGCCTGAATCTTATAAAGGAGTTATCATTTGAATCTTTTGGAACAAAGGCAAGGAAGGAAGAGTTTGTGAATCCTCCAACCTTGAACTTCCTGAAAAAATTCTGATCATTCTTATCAAATATTTTTTAATCATGATCTAGTTGTTTTTATAGAAGGAAATAGGGAACCCATCTGGGCCAGGAGCCTTATCCAGATGCAGATCCCAAAAAACATCTGCAACTTCCTTTTCTTCAATTGTTCTTGTGTGCTCATTGTTTTCTTCTTCACTGACCTTCTTGGGTATATGCTTAAGATATCCTTCATACTCCTTATTTGATGTTGGAGATAATAATATGTTTTTATAGTATCTATAAGCCTCCTTCTTTATTTCCTCTTAACCTTTGACTTCTTTGCCTTCATTATCTTTTATGTTGTCTATTTTATTTTGATTTCTTCTGATCTTGGTCACATTATGGAAGAAAGTTGTGTGCTTGTCTCCTGTTTTGTGCCATAGACTTTGCAATTTTAGTTGCCACTCTTCTTCTTCATTTTTGTTTTGTCTATAGATTCTAACATTTCCCTATAAGGATCAACATTGTATTGTCCCCCAAATTTCTCCTCTACGCTCAAAACTAGATTGAGATCTCCTCCTATGATTATGCCTCTGTTTTGGTCCTACATAAGATAATTTTTTAGTGTGGACCAAGAGACTTCCATATCCCTATAATGGTTTGGGGCATAAATATTTATAATGCAGTACTTATGACGCAGGGATACCCCCGCACATACCCACAGTATGCATAAATACATATATCCTAGGTATTTGACTCACAAACGAGTAAAATCTTCAACCATACATGGTTAAGGATTTTAGCCATAGTTCCTTTTATATCGGAACCAATCACCCTGCTTAAACCTCCTATCAGGAGTTAAATTAATCCTCAAACCTTCATTTTATCCATTTACTAAAGTCTTCCTTATATCCTTCTTATCGATACTCTATCACCCCGTAGAAACCTTCGTTAACCTTTATACCCTTAAACCACACATATATAACCTTTCCCTTTCAAAACCTTGGGTTATATATGTTATATCGCATGAAATGCTCTATCGGCACTATTTCCTTATAAAACCAATTTATAAAGGAATTATGTGCATAACACATCTTTTTCCGCCTTTCGTACAACTCCTGCACAGATCTCGAGACACCACCTTTATCGCTGATCGCAGTCGGCTTCCTCAAACCTTCATTTTATCCATTTACTAAAGTCTTCCTTATATTCTTCTTATCGAGATTCTATCACCCCGTAGAAACCTTCGTTAAACTTTATAACCCTTAAACCACACATATATAACCTTTCCCTTTCAAAACCTTGGTTTATATATGTTATATCACATGAAATGCTCTATCGGCACTATTTCCATATAAAACCAATTTATAAAGGAATTATGTGCATAGCACATATTTTTTCGCCTTTCATACAACTCCTGCACAGATCTCAAGACACCACCTTTATCACTGATCGCAATCAGCTCCTTCGTGTGCATACCACACACACACACACACACACACACACACGCACACATATATATAGATATATATATATATCATCACCTCTCCGACTCCGATATGCGACTATCGGAATCCTTAATGCCAATTTTGCATTAAGAGACTCAGCCATACACTTTATATAATACAAAGGAATTACATTAAAACTCCGCTCTGACACCCATAAGAGGATCTCAAAAAGATTACAACCATGACTATAGTTATCGTTGGGTCTGCCTTCCTTGAGCCTTTCCACTTTAACTTTCGATATTTGCCTTCTCCGATTGCCAATTTACCCGATCAAAAAAAGCAATGATGACCCTATGCCATCGATCTTCCTCCTTTAAATCTAATGATTGCTATTTACTTCGGGTAGATGATGAGCATGGGATTTAACCACCCGATATGTGATTTTCTCCCACATCCTTGTGCTATGTGTCCTCTGATTAATGGAATCAGAGCCAAGTGGAAAATACCGCTTATGGTTTCTTCACCATCCGAAATCCACTTTCTTACATAAACCACACCTTCCTTTGTTAAACTTCCTTCAAGGTTCACGGATCCTCCATGATTGATCTGGGCCATTGAACTATAAGATATAATGGTTCTTGTCTCCGTTCATCTCTTCCTTTATGGGTTTCGCTGTTTCTTCAACGTTTCCTTTATGTTTTAGGTTTCTTTCTTCAGGGTTTTGACTTCTACTTTCACTACCCAACTCCTAAATCTTAACTCCTCAACAAATTCTTACTTCACTATCCTTCTAGAGCTCTACTCTATTTCCTTAATTGGATTCAATGACCCATTTATGATTCCTCTAAATCATTCCACTCCCTCTCTATGTCCTTCAGAATTCTGTCTGCAACCTTGTTATAGAACCTACGAATTCATAAGCCATTCATTCATGAAAAATCATTCCACACACTGACACAATCAGGAATAAATCTCTGTATATATAAATATAAGAAAATGATTACATTCGACACACTATGTCTCGCACAGGCCCCTTATCCAATACAAGTGGCCTCTCCTTGAGCTTCGCCTGTAGGCTTAGATTTATGCCAGAAAGATCTGTTGAACTAATTCTAGTGCAACTCCTAAATCCTTTGAACTGACTCCTAAATCCTCTGCCCACTTCTAATTCAATTAATTTCTAAAATCTCTCTCTCATCCCTCAAATCATAAAACTGTTTTAAGAGTCCTGATTGACTTCTAACTATTTCACTTATTCACTACTCATGTTCTCATTTATTTGAGAGCATTTACAACTTCCTTTCACTATCTAATTGATTTTTATTTTATGCACTCAAAAACATCATATTACATCAATTTATCACTTAGGAATCCAACTTCCTAAAAGTACATGAACCCCTATGTCTACTTAATTACAATGATTTTCTCTTGGGTTGAATGCTCCTACATCAGACTCCCAAAGTAGAAAATATTCATGATCTCTTGATCATGTGTCTTCTAGTCTTTGCCTCCCTGGATCCCATACTTTGTTTTGTAACTGCCCAAATTTCTTGTTCCTTTGCTGCTGCTGCATTTCTGCTATCTTTTGATCCTTCTTCATCCTCTTGTCAATCAGGTTCAAACTTTGATTGATCATGCTTCATGTTGGTACCATTTTCCTCCGTTTGGATTGCTTCATCACCAGTTGCCACATCTCTTCAATCTCTGTCTCCAGTACATCCTTAGACTAGTCCATGTTCTGCTTCATATTACTGCCTCCTTCTTTTTTTTTTGAAGTTGCTATTGTTGTCCACTAATTCTTTAAACTGCTACTGGTTACTTTCTGTTTGTAGCTGTTGGTTTACATTTTCTTCTTCTTTTGTTCTTGTTCCAAGTTTGGCTTTGCTTACTCCAACTTTTATTTTGACCCCTTTGCTGACTCTTATGATGACCGCCTCCCTATCATCCTTACCCTCTTTCATGATTATCTCTTCTTGTATTGAATCATGACTGCCCAACATTCTCTCCAGCAATTGAGCATCTTTGTTCCATGGATTGAATTCTTCCATAGAATTATCTTCTTTCATCTTCATTTGGCTACTCATCTGTGCCAATTTTCCTCTATCATTTGCAACAAAACTTGCAGTCACAAAACACTTGTGGAAATAAAAAAACAAAAGACTTATGTTCCTTATCTTCCTTTGGAAATAATTTAGTTTTCTACTCTATTTCTTTCTCCTCTATTAGCATATCAGTATGATGATTTGAATTCTCAGAAGAATTCATGAAACTATCAATTAGCCTCTCCTCCACACCATCTATCCTAATGATGTCTTCCTGCTCTTGTCCACCATAGTGAACTTCCTTTGCAGTGTCAATCTGCTAAACTTTCATATCCATCTCCTTTTTCTTATGATTATCATTCATGACAATGTTTTTGTTTTCCTTTTTCAGCAATATCTCTTGAACATCTATTCTCTGTTTTTCCAACTGCTTTCTTTGAAAATCTAATTTTCTATATAACTTAATAAATTCAATTGGAGTAGACTTTGGAAATTGTACACAATTTTCCATACCTTCCTTTGTTATTGATAAATCATCATATGTCCTTTTTCCCTTTGCTAACTCTTTTCCATAGTCTTCTTCTTCCTTAACATCTTTCAGTAGATGTCCTTCTCTTTTTCTAAATATCTCAACAACTTCAATGGATATTTCCACTGTTCCTATCATCATGGTGAATTGATGATCCTTTACTATGTTTTCAGCTAACATAGTTTCTTTTTCTTCAGTACATTTTGCCTTGCTGTCCCTTTGTAACTCTTCTCCCATAGTTATCCTTGTCTCACCATCTACATTAACATTCTCCTACATTTGTTTTTCATCAGTAACATTAATCAAACTCATTTGATTACCTTTCTGAGACAATATTCCTTCATTCTTCATCAGAATAAGATCTTGATTCTTCATCTCTATGATAGCTTCTTTAGACTCATCCATAGACTTTTTCTTCTGTATGCAGTCAAATTCTTCTTCTTCTGAGAAGTTTTCTTTGTCACCTTTTACTTCTAGATATTCATCTCCTCTGAAAATATCTTCAAAAGGCTACTTTTCTCCTGCAATACCTACCATCATACACAAACTATCAGTTTTAAAAACATAAGACCCTGTGGTCTCACTGGATGCTTCAGCCACCATATCTCCTTGTTGTTCCAAATCCTTCATATGATTCAGAAATTCTTCGATGGTCTCCTCTTCAATCTCCTCAAGTCCTTCACTTGGTTTCCTGATATCTTTCCCCAACTATATATGAGATCTATCTATCTCATATTCTTCTAGAACAAAATTTAGATTTTGTGTGTCTTCTTTCTCCTTTATGACATTATCAGCAAATTGTCCTTCACATGTTTCACCTCAAAACATACACAAATTGTCAGATTTAAAATCATCAGACCTTTTGGCCTAACTTGAAGTTTTAGTCTTCAAGTATTCATCTTCAGTCAGTGTCTCCTCATGCTATTTTGAACTATCCAAATAGTCCATGAGATCTTCACTTGATCTCCATTCTTTATCTTTAGTGTAGTCTTCACTTTCTCCCAAAATTTCTCCCTGTTCTGGTTCGCAAATGGACTCTTCCATTTCCAACTCAACTTCCTTGAGTTTTTCCATCAGCCACTTTACTTGCTTTTGCTATAGCCTTCTCTGCATCTCATGCCATTCCATTGGCTTCTTCCTCGGGACCCAACCTAGTCTCTAGGTTTCCTCTAGTATCCTCCTTAATGCATCGAGTTGTTCTTTTAACTCTACAACCTCTTTGTCAATTTCCTCTTGACTCATCGTCTTGCCATTTTCCTTGGCATCTTCTTTCTTCATCTTTATTCTGCTATGGCTTCTCTTTGAACCTCTTCTATGACTATCAATAGTCATCTTCCTCTCCTATTTCTTCATGAGCTCCTCACTCACCTACAACAAGCCTTTGCAACAACTAATTCTCCTCACTGCAATCTTACCTCACTAAGCTCTCCTCACTCAGTCCTTTGGTAAGCATGGTTCTCTATCTAGAACATCCTCTTGAGCAACACCTTTGCTCCTTCTAGGCTTTTGTAATCTCTCACTATCTCTTGAGAACACTTTAGCTATCCTCTCTGTGTCTGTCCAACCTCTTGTTGGATTCTTCAGGTTCACTGCCACCTCTCCTTCAGAGTGTTTTCCTTACTCTACCTACAAGAACACATCTGGTTCTCCTCTCACACATTCTCTTGCTTTCACTTGTTGTTACCAGGAAAACTAGTGTCTATTCAGAGCTGCTAGTCCCACTAAGATGGATAGCTATCTTAGAAACAAACAAACTAAAGTTACTTGTGTTTTCCTCTATGAGAGATAGATGAGAGAGAAGCAGAGAGTACGAACCTTAGTCTTTCTCTTGGCTCCTTGCTTGTTTCCTCCCTCCTTTGATAGAGCTTTTCCACTCCTTCCTCACTTGTCTCACTTCAAAGAAACACCTGTAGAGTCAAAGCAACATAATACCATCAAAGCATATAGATTTATAACCATAAACAATATAGGATTAGATATATATTAACCATACAAATGCATATATCAATACAAGATTCATAAATATACAAGAATATGGAGGAAAACTCGAATAACTTTATTAATAGAAGTAGTAGAAGAGAGGATTACAACCCATTGGTCTGACCCAGTGGCATCCTCCCAGCATGAAAGCCCTCTTCACCTCATGAAAAGCTAGATCACCCAACAATACAATGTCTCAGAGAGAAACCAACAACACTTCCTTACAAGTTACAAAATTCCAGCCTTTGGATCTCTAGGATGAGGGATCCATATATAGATATTTGCAAGTGGGTGGGTCAGCTTCTGGGATTTTGATTAGTGTCATTTCTCTAATATTTCTTGGTTCCACTTGGAGATTTCATGATCTCTTACTCATCCCTGGGTGAATTCAGAGAGGCAAGTGTCAAATGAGCAATTTCTAGAAGATTCTTTGGGTTTCCACCTAGAAAACTAACTCTACCATTTGTCTGATCTCACTCATCACACCCTAAAGAAGGGATTTTCAGTATGCATCACACCCTTTATGTATAATAGGTGAGATGCATTGCACCCTCAACATGGAGCAGTCTGTATGGTGCAATTTTGACCAGTCCTGAGCAGTTTTTTAGGGAGAACTTCTGGGAAATGATGTAAGAAACTGACCTTGTTCCTTTAGGGTATGAAAAAACACTTTTAAGGGCTTAGAAGCCCTTGGTTTATGGACATATGTGATTTGCAGTGCCCAAATATTTCTATAACAGTTCCCCCCTAAAGCATGAGGTCGTAAATATTCTGATATCGGGTGAAATGATTTATCATGAGGATCCGAGGTTTTTCGAACTGGAAGGTGACCTGTAATAAGACACAATACAGTACATTATCTTCATAATATTTTCATGATCTAGCTGAGGTGGGCATTCCCATGCTCAGCATTATAAATTCATTTTCATGTACATAGGACAGACAACCGTCTATGTAGTAGACTAATGATTCTAGTAGAGCCATCATCCCTTAGCTTGGATGATTATCTATGTAGCTATGATGTACATTTGATATCTTTATTTTCCTAAATATATCGTAGCCTAGATGGATGAAACTAGATTCGGGGTCTTCAGACTCATTCAATCTTCGCCTGAATTATAAGTCAATCCATGTGAAAAGATGTTCTGATGTCGAACATGGAAAGATATCGCCTGATTACCAGCCAATGATGTAAGCTGTTAACAGGTGTGAGAGGAATCATCGATAATGATGATGACCCTCAAGGAACTGCAATACAATTCACGTGGTGTGAGTACATGCGTCGATGTCAAACACCATGTAAAATCTTTTGGTCGATGGCCATTGATGTATACCCGTCACCAGAAGTGAGAAACTTTCCATTGAGACATGCAAGCTTCAAAGTACTGAAAGGGTTGTTCCTAAGTCAACTTCTTGGATAATGAGTTGATGTCAGCAAGAAGTGAACCATCGTAGGAGGGCCTTAATGAATGCCACATCTACAACATGGAACAGAGAAAATGATTTTGCGGAGGTGAAAACGATCCGATGATACAAGGTTCAGGGTGGCGGTCATGAAAGAATGGAGCGTGAAGGTATTGCAATAGATGAGGCATAATTTGGGTTGGTGAATTCTCTTAGTGACTTCTCTTGAACATATTGGTGACACTAAAATGGATTGGTAGTGTTAACCCCAAAAATGGATGGTACAGAGGACAAGTGGTGATATGACCGGTGAATGGAATAACCCAACCCGACTAAATCATGGTGATGGAGTGAGAGTGTCATGTTCAAGAGTGACGTACTACCAATAAATTTTATTCAAGATTTCTTCCCAAATTCTCCCCAGTCATTTCTGACCAGTACCTCTTTATTTTTTTCAAGCTTGAGGAGGATAACATATGCTTGTTCTATAATTTGTCCTTCGAGCAAACCTGTCGCTATGTTTTAACGAGCCTAGCGAGAGTGAAACTGGCTCTTGTCTGTAATGGTCAAGTTTTTCACTATTATTTTAACGAGTTTAATGACAAAGATATATCAGTCCTTTTCAATTTTCGAGAGTTTGAAAAGAGACAGAAAGGAAACTCCGGTAATCCTTTCTCGTAGTATAATCCCTTATGTCCGAAAAAGTATAAATGATACGAAAGGGATGACTTTTGCGATCACTTTAATGAGCTGAAAAAGACAAGCGCTCAATATTTTTGTGTAATGATCCCTCAGGTCCAAAAAGATTAAAATCTAGAGGAGGGATGGCACTTCCAATGACTTTAACAAGCTGGAGAGGCCAATTGCTCAACAACCTTTTTATATTTTACAAGTCTAAAAAGAGCTTAAAAGAGACTCCTCTTTGAGGAATGAGTGATATTTTTGGGTAGCAGCTGGTTCCATGTAAGGTTTGGAACTTTTCAATCACAACAGTGTAAAGAAGGTGGCTAACAGAATCACTCATCACAACTATTCCTCAAAAGGGTAAACAATCAAGTGGAGGCGGATGATTGGCTAAAAAATGGAGGTGATGGTAAGAACACAACCAAGGCTCAAAAGCTGATAGTAATGTGATCACAAAGGTTATTTACTGAAAGGTTGGTTCATTTTTTAATGAGCTTGAACTATGGGGGAACATATACTCATTGCTAGGTTTATTTGTTAACGAGCTTGAACTTCGTGTAAACCTGCTCATTTTTGGTTTCATGTTTACGCAAGCTTAAAACAAAGAAACTATGATTGTTATAAGTTCGCATGCCCCAAGCATAATGACGCAAATCGAGGTGCATGCCCCCCAAGCTTCATTGCATTCAATGTGGTGGTTGGAATGAAGGTTTACCTTTGAGATCTTTGAAAGACTCGACTTGGATTTTATGAGATTGTAATTAAAGACTCGATTTGGAAAGGGAGTTGTTTCTTTTTTTAATGAGGTTGGCACAGTAAAAGAACTATCCTCATAACCCTTGTTTCATTTTGTAACGAGGTTGACACAAGATAAGAACTATCCTTAGTGACCCATAGTATCAAAATGGTTTGAGCTCTTCTTAATCTTTGATGATGTAGAAGATATCATATGATGAGTTTCCACTATGGCCATTTCCGCCAGATTACTTAGAGGTGGGAGGGAAAAAATATCCATTAAGGAAGGGTCTTTTAGGAGACCTATTTCGACATTTTGAAGTGATTGAGAACTTCCATGGATCATTGGAATGCTTCCCGTAACTTGTGAACTGTTGGGAAGGAAGGTTCGTTGATCAATGATTATAATTCCTCCTTGGAAGGGAAATGCAATCTTTCTAAAATAAGTTGACGCAACAACATCCATAGCATAAATCTAGGGCCTTCCCAGTAAGATTTTGTAATCGAGGCTTCCATCGATAACGTCGATATCAATTTCTACTGTCTTTCCCCCTAGTTTAACTTGAAAGTTACTTAAAATATCGTATGGTGTGTATGTTCGTCCATCGACTTCTTTTAATGTCATTGATGATCTTAACAAGGGTGGTGAGCCTAACGTTTTCTAGGAACTCATTGACATAATGCATGTAGATGCCTCCTCATCAATAATTGTTCGATGAACAGTTTTTTGAGGGCTTTCACTTGTATGAGGAAAGCAAGTTGAGTTGGTCACTAAGGTTTGTATCCTTTATGATTAAAGGCCACAAGATTGGAATCTGCTAGATCAATCCCACCTATTGTTGATAATAGATCCTACTTTTTGGAGGGGAAATTCTGTAGTACTTCAAGTGTCAAATAGCGGATGGCGATTGGGCCAGATCCTCTACTATATTATAATTTTGTGTTGCTCTGGCATGAGGATTAAATTTCGATTTGTGTACTACTCCCTTTGGTGACTTTATCATTAGCTCAGGAATGATGGGTGGCACAACTGCTGACAAAATTGTTACTGAACTACTAGGTTGATCTGTAGCCTTGTTGTTTGACAGTTGTGGATTCTCGTAATCTTTATTCCTTGTTGATATCAAAGAATCATTTTATTGTTACGAGATAAATAACATAAGCACTTGGGATGGGGAAACTAGATCGAAAGAAACCAGGTTAGTTTCTGGGTTTGGAAATGGATCAGTCAACACCGTTGAGGTAGTTGAAGTCTTCAAAATTTTCATAACCTTAGCTCGATGTGGACAATCTTTCATGAAATTCTCGTCGTCACATATTAAACATGGATAACGAGGTTTCTGTTTCCCAGTAGGGTTCCTAGAATATTTTTTAGGAGATGAATCATCTTGTTTCTTCTTTTTGCTTTTCCCTTTCTTCTTGCCCCTTGGTTTCTTCAGTTCTTTGCCTTTGTCAGTCAACACGGCATTAACCTCCAAGGCAGGAATTTTGTCATTTGCCTTTTTACTGGAAACTGCAAGGGCTGTTACACTGAAATTTGTCACCATGGCTATCTGCAGTTAAATAGCCATTTTGTCCTCCTTGTCAAGCCTCAAACCTTTTCTCTTCATGTCAAACTTCACAAAGAGAGAAAGTCACTTTAAAACATGTTTATCTCTGGGTACGCAGGTTCTCTCTACCTTGCCTGCGTGTACGCACTCAAAACACACTGTACCTGTGTACTTGTATGCTCTGTAAGCTAAAGATTGGGTGCTTACCCCTGTAAAGGTCAAAAGGCGCAAGTTTCATCTCTAAAAAGTTACTTGTGGTCACTTCTAGAGCCTTCTAGAAGAGTGTTTGACGTGTATTGAGCGCCTCCAGATGGTTCATGCATCCCTATGATAGAGGAGCTTATCCCATCAAGAGAGGAGCTACCCCATCCAAAAGAGGGAGTATCCCATTGATGTTGGAACTGAATAACCTCCTCTAGAATACTATAAATACAGGCATTGGGCCATGGGAGGGGAGGTTGAAAGCTGAACATTCTAAAGGGTAAATGCTGCTGGAATTAGGACTTCCATTGTTGACTTGTGAGGAGAGATCACTATCCTTCCTTTTTGCCATATTGGGAGTGGGTGAGCTTGTCCAAGTAGAGGAAATCTCTTGTTGGACCCTGGGAGGAGCTTGCACAACACCAAGGCTCAGGTTGTAATGGTTCCTTTTTTGTTTCCTTAATACAAATAAGTCCATTCTTCTCAATGATTTGTTGTTAATGAATTATTTCATGTACTCCTGGTCTATGTGATGAATATGCTTTGTTTTATGATGAATATTCAGGTGTTATGTAATCGTTTGTTTTGTTAGTGTATGCAGGTCTTAAAGTGAAGGAGGAGCTCATCTGGATCAGCAAGGCTGGACTGCTACAACAAGCGTTGGACCTAAGGTAAGATCGAAAACATTTGGTTTCTCGTAGAATGATGTGTGTTTAGAGAAGGATTGCTTTTGTTTGGTTTGTTTGTCACTAGAGAGTCTTAGACTCCTAGGGAGGTTAGGTTTGTCCGCAAATATAACTCTTTCCGCATGACAAATTGGCGACTCCGCTGGGGAATCCATTGTTGGGTTTGATTTTTCCTTTAATCATTGCTTTGATCTTAAAAGAGTTTTATGTCTTTTGTTTTTTGGTTAGTTGACTGTGTTTTTGGGTGGCTTAGCTTAGGGTCAGTTTAGAACTTAGTTTTTCTTTGTTTTACAGTAGTACGCACCCTCTGGGTTAGACACAGTGCGTACTTGTGCGCACTGTATCTGTGTACACAGAGCGTGCACGCACCTGGTTAAACAGGTTGCCTGCGTACCCTGGTAAAATTAAGAAAATTTCCCTTTTTTTATCAGTTTCTCCCTTTTGAATTTTGTTTTTCTTAGTTTTTTCTGCCCAGATCCACTCGTTGACTGTCAAAAATCTTCACCTATACTTTTTCCATTAGTGTCGAAAGTTTTAGTGAAATTCCTTGAGATTTTAGCCTTAGGGTTTGGTTTTTTTATTGGTCATGTAGTGACTTTGGGTTTAGAAGTCGCAAAGCCTTAGATATCTCTGGTTTTGTCAGTCTTCTTAG
>APFE031729989.1:0-17393 GCA_000404065.3 Pinus taeda | reverse complement strand
AAGATGGATCATA
Source organism: Pinus taeda (assembly GCA_000404065.3). NCBI lineage: Eukaryota > Viridiplantae > Streptophyta > Pinopsida > Pinales > Pinaceae > Pinus > Pinus taeda. The sequence continues at coordinate 17,380 of APFE031729989.1, read as the reverse complement.
TCCTACAGAGAGTGGTAGGGGCATCAAGAATTTCCTTGCTTGATGGCTTTTCAGGCTTCAACCAGATCCTAGTCCATCCTGATGACCAGGACAAAACTGCATTTACTACCACATGGGGTACCTTTAAATATGTTAAAATGCCTTTTGGCTTGAAAAATGCAGGCGCCACTTTCCAGAGAGCAATGGACATTGCTTTTGCTAAAGAAATTCATGACTTCCTAGTCATCTATTTGGATGATCTCACACCATTCTCAAAATCTGACCAAGACCATTTGAAACATTTGAGACAGATATTTATAACATGCAGGAAATATGGAATATCTCTGGACCCCAAAAAATCCATTTTTGGCCTAGAGGAAGGGAAATTACTGGGTCACATTATTTCCAAAGATGGTATCAGAATTGACCCAGACAGAATCCAGGCTATCCAACACATGCCCCATCCCAGGAATATAAAAGAATTACAAGCCTTTTTAGGAAAAATAAACTTTTTGAGAAGATTTATCCCAAACCTGGCTGAGCTGAGCAGATTACTTAACAGCATGTTGAAAAAGGATTCCAAAGTCAAATGGACAGTGGAGGTTAAACAAGCTTTTGAAAGTACCAAATTCGCCCTTACCCAAACCCCTGTCCTTACTAGCCCTCAGTTTGATAGAGACTTCATCATATTCTCCTTTGCTTCTGAACATACAATTGCTGCAGTTTTACTACAGAAAGATGATCTAGGAAATGAAAAACCCATTGCTTTCTTTAGCAAAGCTCTTAGAGATGCACCTCTAAAGTATCAGATCATGGAAAAACAAGCCTATGCTTTGGTCAAAGCTATTAAGGACTTTAGGATTTATATCCTCTATTCCCATATATAGCTTATGTACCAAGTCCCATTGTCAAAGACATACTCACTCAAGAGAACTTGGAGGGAAGAAGAGGAAAATGGATTGCCAACATCTTATAATTTGACATTGAAATAAAACCTACAAAATTGATAAAAGGGCAAGGTTTGGCTAAATTAATGTCTGAAAAAAATTTCCAAGCCTTGGACATCAACCAACTGGACAGTGAACCGGAGTTGGCGACTCCAAAGATCAATGTAGCCTTTGAACAATCCCTGTGGTATTCTGATATCTGTCATGTATTGCAAAACCTGTGTGCTCCCCCAGGGTTTTCCAAAACTAAATGTAGGTTCTTAAAAATGAAAGCCTCAAGATTTTGTGTCATAGATGGCAATTTGCTTTGGAAAAACCATAAGGGTATATTGCTAAACTGCTTAATTGAAGATGAGGCTAACAATGTCATAAAGGAATTTCATGTAGGTGATTGTTGTGGACATTTGTACTGGAAGTCCAATGTGGATAAAATACTAAGGGCTGGTTACTATTAGCCCACTCTGTTCCCTGATGTAAAAAGTTTCACCACCTCATGCCATAAGTGTCAAATATTTGAGGGAAAGAGAAAGTTACTACCACTCCCTTTGAGGCCTATTGCAATAGAAAGACCTTTTCAGCAATGGGGTTTGGATTTCATTGGGGAAATTCATCCCTCATCCTCAGGCCAGCACAGATGGATCCTCACAGCCACAAACTACTTCACCAAATGGATTGAGGCCATCCCTTGTAGACAGGTAAATGATTCAGTAATCATCTAGTTTTTGGAGAACAACATATTTTCTAGACTTGGTTGTCCCAACAAGATAATAACAGACAATGCTGCTGCTTTTAGATCCAAGAAAATGGTGAATTTCTGCCACAAATTTCATATTACTTTGGGTCATACCACTGCCTACTACCCTCAAGGAAATGGCCTAGCTGAGTCATCAAATAAAAGCTTGATAAACATCATCAAGAAGGTGTTGGAAGAAAATAAGAAAAATTCACATAAGAAACTTGTAAATGCCCTATGGGCAGATAGATTAACCACCAAGAGATCCATTGGTGTCAGCCCATATGAGTTAGTCTATGGATTGGAAGCCAAATTTCCTTCATCACTAGGGGTTCCTGTTATGAAACTGCTTCAAGAAAGTCAAGATGAGCCAAATGACATGCAAAGAAGGGTCAATCAGATAATATGTTTGCAACAAACCAGGGACCAAGTTTATAGCAGAGTACAAGTCTCCAAGAAAAGCATAAAGAAAGCTTTTGATAGAAAGACTAAAGTTGAAGAATTCAGGCACAGGTGACCAAAGTTCTCAAGATGTGACTCAAGAAGGAAAGATTAAGGAAACATGGAAAGGTTTGTTCTCTTTGGAGAGGGACCATTTATTTATCAAGCAGTCCAAGGAAACAACACCTACTTCCTAAAAAATTTGGATGAAACTGACTTAAATGAAGGTCCTGTCAATGGCAGGATGTTGAAACATTATTTTGACTACTTTCCATGCATATAGCAGGGTCTTTACTCATGTACATAATCAATTGTATATATTTCCTTTCAGCATACTAATAGTTTAGTTCAAAGATTGCTGCAAATAAGCGGAAAAGAGGCTTTATATTCTAGAAATTCCACATAGGTGAAAATCTCCAGTTTTGAAGTACAAAGAGAAAGTTTTCAAGTTTTTGATAGGAGCAGTCAAGGGCCAAGGCATTCTGACCTGCTGTTCTTGGTTTTTCAAACAAAAACCATCCCCAAGTGGAGCCACTGTTAGCTACCTATACCAATAGGTTTCATTTTTCATGATTGGCAAGGGAAGTGCCAATATGATCTACTTTGGTGATGCAAAGATCTCATATTCTTGTGGAAGAAATATACTTGTTTGGTTAATTCTGCCCTACTTCTGGATGGGTGATCCAACAGCCTAAGCTGGTCATACAAAATATTCGCCCACTAAAAATTTAAAACCCCTTAATTTCGCCAAAGGGCGAACATTCGCCCCTAAAATTTTCTATGCACCAAAGTATGGCATGCTCCTATCAATATATTGGGGAGAAAAACTCCAAGGATCTCTCCAATTAGACCTCTCTTATTCCACTATAACAGTCTTCGGGCAACCTAAGAGACTGTATAGAGAAACACTGATGAAATATGTGGTAAGTAGTGAGGAAAAGCCCCAAAACTTTCTAATTTACTCAATCCACTCTGATATGGATTCTTTTATTCTATTTAATGATGATAACAGTCTTCCAACTAATGCCAAACATTTGGCTTTAAAGCAGCAAGCATGCATAAACGAGGAATTGGTTGCCCATGCCCATGAAACTATCAAAACAACCAATGCAACTAGCATACAAGAACAATCTCCCCAAATAGAAAATTCAAATCTGCCCAATCCTAAAATGACTGAAAATACTAATGCTAACCACCAGCAAGAAATCACATGGTATTTAGAGTTTGACAGTTCTATTAATAAGTTAGGAGAAGGGGCAGGGATATGGATTCATAATACACATAACAATCATGCACAAGGTCGTGCACATAGGCTGAATTTCAAATGCACCAACAACATGGCCGAATATGAGGCACTCCTCTTAGGCCTTAAGCTGCTCAAAGCTTTAGGAGCTGCCAAAGTGTCTATCTCAAGTGATTCCGACCTAGTAATCCAACAAATGAAAGGTAACTTTGTTACTAATGACAATAGAATGAGGGCCTATAGGATTTCTGCCACTAATATACTTGATGCATTCATTGAATCCAATCTTGCCAAGATTTCAAGAAATCATAACATTCATGCTCACAGCCTAGCCACTTTTGCTAGCACATGCGAGCTTTCCTTTGAGCCAAATCACCATTTCACTGCTGAGATAAAACATAGGCCAGCTGTCCCAAATAACGTTAAAAACTGGCAAGTGTTTGAGGATGATGCTCAAATCAACAATTTCTTACCTTACAGCAAGAATTTGCAGGCCTAAACATTGACATAGATACTATGACGGATGAACAACAACAAACAAATGAAAATCAGTAGGCTGTAACAACTGTAACAGCCAAACAAATGCTAAACCCAACTGTTTTTGACAATGCAAACATAGAAGAGCTGAAACAGACGCATTTAGAAGAAATAGCCAAAACAGAGGTCGAGATCATTGATCGGAAGGATAACTTTCTCCCTGTTGGCCTCACCCCATTAGAAGATATGGTCGATGCTAATGATGTCCCCAAAAAGCCAAAAATGGAGCCTTTAAACGCTGCTATAGAAGAACACAACATAGGGACAGCAGAGAAGCCCAAAATGATTAAATTTTCCAAAAATCTGCCACCTGATCAAAAACCAAAATATGTGGATTTGTTCAAAGAATTCCAAGATGTATTTGCTTGGAGTTATGAGGACTTGAAGTCCTATGACACCTCAGTGATCCAACACACCATTCCCTTAAAACCAAACCAAAAGCCCTTCAAACAAAAAATTAGGAGAATCAATCTTGTGCTTCTCCCCTTGATTGAGAAAGAAGTGAAGAGGATGTTTGAAGCAGGTATCATAACACCTATTAGATTTTCTGAATGGGTGTCGAATCTTGTTCCCACAAGAAAGAAGATAGGTGAGATTAGACTGTGTGGACCTAAGAAACTTAAACCTAGTCTCCCTAAAAGACCACTATCCTTTGCCCAAGATGGACCATATCCTGCGAAGAGTAGTGGGGTCATCTAGAATCTCTTTGCTAGATGGATTTTCAGGTTTCAATCAGATACTTGTTCACCCGGATGACCAAGACAAGATAGCCTTTACCACACCATGGGGAACATTTAAGTATGTTAAAATTCCTTTCGGACTAAAGAACGCTGGTGCCACCTTTCAAAGGGCAATCAACATTGCATTTTCCAAGGAAATCCATGATTTCCTAGTTGTCTACCTTGATGAATTAACCCCTTTCTCCAAATCTAATCAAGAGAACCTCAAACACCTAAGGCAAATATTCATGACTTGTAGGAAATATGGCATTTGCTTGAATCCCAAGAAGTCTCTCTTTGGCCTTGAAGAAGGAAAATTACTTGGACATATCATCTCCAAGGATGGTATTAGAATATATCCGGAAAGGATCCAAGCCATTTTGCAAATCCCATATCCAAGGAACATAAAAGAGTTACAAGCATTCCTAGGGAAGATCAATTTCCTAAGGATATTTATTCCAAATCTAGCCGAGCTGATAAGACTATTAAGTAGCATGTTAAAGAAGGATGCCAAGGTAAAATGGTCTCTTGAAACCAAACAAGCTTTTGAGAGTATCAAAACTGCCTTGACTCAAACGCTTGTCCTCACAAGTCCACAATTTGACAAAGATTTTATCATTTTCTCTTTTGCATCTGAGCACACCATAGCGGCAGTCCTTTTGCAAAAGGATGATAAAGGAAATGAAAAGCCAATCGCATTTTTTATCCAAGCCTTAAGAGATGCACCATTAAAGTACCAAATCATGGAGAAGCAGGCCTATGCCCTTGTTAAGGCCATTAAAGACTTCAAAGTTTATATTTTATATTCCCATGTGATTGCCTATGTCCCAAACTCTGTTGTAAAAGACATATTAACTCATGAGGGACTTGAAGGCAAGAGAGGCAAGTGGATTGCCAACATTCTTGAATATGACATAGAAATAAAACCTACCAAGCTGATAAAGGGACAAGGTTTAGCCAAACTCATGTCCGAAACAAATCTTCAAGCCTTAGATAACAATGAACAGGAGCTGGCAACTCCACAGATCAGTGAAACCTTTTTGTAATCCCCATGGTATGCTGATATTTGCTTTGTATTGTTAAACCTGTGTGCTCCCCCAAGATTGTCCAGAACCAAGAAAAGATTTTTGAAAATGAAAGCTTTAAAGTTTTGTGTCTTAGACGGTGCCTTATTTTGGAAAAATAATGAAGGCATATTACTTAATTGCTTGACTATGAACGAAACTAACAATATCATGAAAGAATTTCATTCAAGAGACTGTGGAAGACATTTATATTGGAAGTCTACTGCTGACAAGATTTTAAGGGCTGGTTACTATTGGCCCTCTCTATTTGCAGATGTCAAGAAATTTGTTGTTTCATATCACTAATGCCAAATATTTGAAGGAAAAATAAAGCTATTTCCTTTTCCCCTTAAGCCCATCTCAACTGAAAATCCTTTTCAACAATGGGGTCTTGACTTCATTGGAGAAATCCATCCCTCGTCCTCAGGCTAGCACAAGTGGATTTTAACAGCCATTGCTTATTTCACCAAGTGGATTGAAGCCATCCCATGTAGGCAAGCCAATGACTCCACCATTATCTAATTCCTTGAGTGTAATATCCTTTCCAGATTTGGCTGCCCTGAGAAAATCATCACTGACAACCCTACTACCTTCAAATCCAAAAAAAGGATCAATTTTTGCCATAAATTTCATATTACCTTGGGCCACTCTACAGCCTATTATCCTCAAGGTAATGACTTGGCTGAATCATACAACAAAAGTCTGATCAATATTATCAAGAAAGTACTAGAAGAAAACAAAAAGAACTGGCATAGAACACTCACAAATGCCCTATGGGCAGATAGACTTTCAACTAATAGATCCATTGGGATGAGCTCTTATGAGCTAGTATATGGCATGGAAGCCACATTTCCTTCATCCTTGGGCATCCCTACTATCAAGTTGTTATAGGAGATTCAGGCTGAACCAAATGATATTCAACGAAGGATTAATCATACCATTCATCTTCAGCAAACCAGAGAGCAAGTGTATGACAGAGCTCAAATTGTGCAAGAGAGGCTGAAGAAAGCATTTGACAAAAGGACCAAGGCTGAGGATTTATACATTGGTGTCAAAGTTCTAAGATGGGACTCACGAAGAGAAGACAAGGGAAAGCATGCCAAGTTCGATTTTCTATGGAGAGGCCCATTTATTATCAGCGTTATGCAAGACAATAACACATATTTTCTCAAATCTATGGATAACAACACAGTGGAAGACGGCCCTGTAAATGGCCGAATGTTGAAACATTATCGAGATCCCTTTAAAAGGGATACAATGCCCCTGTGTATATATTTGTATATTGATGTTTGTATATATGTCAGCACTGTCCTTTTTATGTTTGTATAAGCAATCCAATTGCTTGGAACCGAGCAGCGAAGTTATGAAGACAGAGCAAAGGCAATCCTCTATTTTAATGATTAGTCATAGCATCATTCTTAGGAGAATAGCGCAACAAAGTTTATACGGCACAACCTGTGCAAATCATCCATTTCAAAAGGCTCTGTCTTTTGCATTGGTTTCAGCATAAGGGTGCAGCGAAATGTTGAGTGAAAGGAGCAATAAAAATACAGAAGGATGCTCAGGACCAATTGAGATATATTTGAAAGCACTCAAGGGATTAAGGGATAGCGCCGTATTTTACAACGATTCATGTTAAAAGGAGGTTGCGTTTAGAATTTTAAACTTCAATCACCTGACATCCAGCAAAAGGGAATGCTCTTGTTGATTCTTTGTTTTGAATCACATTGGAGATCGGCACTCAGGGAAATTTTCGATATTTAGAGCAATCATAACAAGATAAAAGAACTGCTATATATCATAGCGAAATCAATTAAAAATGTTGTAATCAGGCTTTCACAACTTTGGTCAATAGCATCAAAAGGGAGGAACATTTTTGGTTTTACATCAGCAACCTTCTCAAAGACAGAGTTAAAGCAAAATGCCTCAGTTTTGATCCATGTATTGAGACTATTCCAAAGGGTAGTGCTCAGGTAACATTGTACACAACATTAAGCACGCAGAAGAAAGCAGGTGATGCTATATAGTTCACAGCAATTCAGTCGGGGGTAAGTGCTGTTCTTTTTCCAAAGTTTCAATCATTTAATAGTTAGCAGAAAGAAGTGTTCCTAGTCCACAACAACAATAGAAGATCAAGGTAGTCTGACCTGCTATTCTTGGCTTTTCATGAGGAAAAGCCATCCCCAATTGGAGCCACTATTAGCCTCCTGCTGCAGCAGGTATTCATCTTTCATGATCGGCATTTTTACATGCCAAATATGCCATTCTTTGCATCCTGCAATGCTCCATATTTGTTTCATTTTCCCTAGAAGAGGTTACGAGAGTGCGCCAGTCTAAATTCCACTGCTTTGTTCCATTCTAATGAGCTAATCCATTTTTGATGAAGTTTTCAGTTAGGGGAAGGCCAAGTAGCTTAATATTGGCCTCCCTAGGTTTCAATTTCCTGTTGTAGAACATATAGAATCATTAACTGTCCAAACATCTTAATCTTGGCAGATTTGTAGATAGGTAGAGAAATAAGGGCACTCAACACCTTAATCTGAGCCCCTCGATTAAATAAGTGTAGATTTAGATAGGAGGACAGCAAGAAGAAAAGAATGAAAAGCTGGGTTTGTTAGTTCAAGTGCACCCAAACCAAAGGAAAGAAAAAATGCTAGATAAGTAGGTTGGGTAAGTAGTTTTGCGGTTGCATAATCATGGTGTGTGATCCATTTCATGTTTTCAAGTATCATATCTATCTAGATCACAGTCTGAGGAAATTTTCCATTGAAGGACTTCAAACGAGGCATGTCTAACTTCCCCTTTTTCCTCTTCCCCAAATCACTCACTAACTTCCCCTAAAGAGGTCAAGATCTGCTTGACATCTCTCAGTCTCATCATTCTCCATATCAGTTGCCTTGGTAAAGATCTGCTTTACTCAAGGAATGTTCATACTTCCTCCAGGAGTCTCATTCCTCCTTAATAGCCTAAGATCTCACACTTAGCGCTTTCCTATCATTTGTCATATTAACCACTAATTCTATTATGTAGCTCCCTATCTATTTCTCCCCCGCTACTAAAACTATGTTAATAGCCTCCCTAAATACTTATCCCCTCCCCGTGGTTGAAAAAAAACCATAAGTACGCTTGGGAATTGCTAAGTTTATCTGAAACTCAGCAAGAAACCTCATTGCCACCCTCAAACCATCTTCTAATGCTTTGTGGATTCCTTCCAAGGCATGAAATCTGTCATTCCAGGCTTTCAGACCCCTTTCGATGCCTTAAAAAAAAAAAAACCTTTTAAAACACTGAAAATCATTCTAAGGCCATAAAGACCCTTTATCGAATCATAAAAGCCCTCCTTTACATGAAGAAATCTCCCTCGGACTTCACAAGCTTACCTTTAGTAAAAAAGTCTTGCTCTGATTCAAAAAGTTTCCTTTGGGACCCCCTCCTATGCGATATTGCAGTCGGGAGGGGGCATCAATCAATGTTGGCCCATATATATGTTTTCCTGATGGTTTATCGCCGATTGCTACTTTGCATTGGGGTATCGCAAAGTTTTGTGCCATGTATATAAGCCCCCGACCTCTCCACCGATGCGATATCGCTATCGGGAGCCCTCCGTATCGCAATTTCCTGTTTCGCCGCATATATCAAACACCGATGCAACCATGGCCATCCATCATCCCGCCCAGATCAATGGTCTAGATAGTTTCGGCGATCGCCCATTTCGGAGATCGCAAATATGTGTATGCTTGTGTCCCTGTCGATTGCCGAAATACAGAAGAAATCATAGCCACCCATTCAGGCCTGCTCATCCAACGACCCAGATTTAATCCAATAAAAAGTGATCGCTCCCGCACTAGATTTTTACGATTTTTTGCATATTAATGGGCTTTTTGTCTGTTTTAAAGAAAATGGCCATTTTTACAGGGTTTTCTTCTAGCGCTCACTCCCAATAAGGGAATTCATGCATTTCAGGCCATTTTGTCATCACCCAAAGGGCGCAGAAGGTGAAATCGCAGCAAAGGATGCCCGGAATGAGAAACTGAGGCAGTTTTTGATGCGCACCTAGTGCTAATCGTGCATCGCTAAGAAAAAAGGGCTAAAATGGAAAGCCATTGTCCAGCGCAGGTTTGCAGCAGTTATTTTTGGCCGAAAAGATCCAAAAAGGAGCGATTTAACAGTTTTGAGTACCAGAAGACAAATAAAGCCAAATTTCATGTCAAAGAGTATCAGGATGCGACAAAGAGTATCAGTGAATATTTTTTTATCGGCTCGAAGCAGATTAACATTGAAGAGTCCCCCAGTAAAGTCAACAAGGCAGCTCTGAGCTATTAAAGGCTCTCAAATCGTAGTTAACACACATTAAAGCCACATAATATCAATGGATCAAAGCCCAAAGCACAGTTATTGTAGAAGCATTGCATTGAGCCACCAATGGCACCAAATTAACTCATTTTTGATGCAGCTGCGTCCGGCGCAGCTTAAGTTACTGTCTTGCATTTATTTTCAGCACAAGTTTAGGTTAAAAGAATTTATTTCCCGCATGCCTATTTAGGTCAGCTATAATAGATATTTTTTCATATCTTTCTCTATATAAACGACCCCAATTCACTGTTTAAGGGGTCGGTTGTTGGTTGGTGGATGAAATTACTTGAGAAGAGACTCGCTTTGTAACGGATATGTTTCACTTAATCAAAGATTGCTGAAAGCTTGGAGAACAGACTATTGATGTGTTTTAATGGTTTTGAAGAGTGAATGATGGAATTCTTGTGCTGCTATATGAATCAATAAGTGTTTCTTACCTCTGTTATTTCAATTTTCATATATGCTCAAGTCACAGAACTAAATATTGGTTTATAATTTGCCTAGCTGCACTCTATGCTCAGTTTCTGTGGCTTCTTGATGTTTTCCTCTTGATTTAGGCATAAATATGGATTCCTTATGGCTCATATTTGCTCTAATTCACATATGAACGACTGTTATTTAGGAATTCTTAGCTACTCCTAAATAGGGCTTATTTCATCTTCCCTCTGCTAACCTGATTGAGAGATTCTCTGTTGCCTCTCGATTCTTAGCATTCAAGTCATCTCCATTTAGCTCGAATATTGTTTTGTAAGCAGCTATCTTGCTCCTTGTTTCCTCTTGTGACCAAGAAAACGCACTAGCAATCCTACTCCATGACTCCATGCCCAATGGTTTGAAGCCTACCACACTATGCATTGCCTCTCTACTTGAAAGCATCCTCCTTCCCAGCTTCCCACTAAAACACAAACAAAACCCCGTGAACCCTATAACTAGCCTAAAATCATCCCTTAAACAAAGCTAAATCCTAAAGAGAGAGCCCTCTCTGGTTGCTGGTAGGCTAGGACCTGCAGTCCAAAGCTTGGTTTGTGGTTACCTCAGTCGTATCCCTTCAGGAGTCAAAAGGGACAACCTAAGTGATAAGAGTTTCGATAGATGATATAGGGATCGATGCACCCTTAGGAGGAGGCTCTACATGATCCATCACATACGAGGCGAGGGTAGCAAGTCCCGGGAGCAGGAGGCCCTGAGAGCCAATGGAAGAGGTCATGCACAAAGTTTGAATTCGTCTAGATAGGAACAGAGTGTGTGCAGTTAGAAACAATTTTTTTTTAGAGGGTGAAGAAACACAATTTTTAGTTTAAATGGTTTACCATTATTAACTATAGTAATGTAATAATGAAAAAAAAGTAAGGAAAAAGGTGGAACAACTTGATTGCAATAAATAATGGAAGTATACAAGTTTAAATACACATGTTTGATTCAACAAATTTTCTTCAAATATGTCCAACACTTTGTGTGAGATAATTTCTCTCTACTTATTTCATCTTATTCCTTGAGATAATTTCTCTCTAGATATTTCATCTTATTCATTATTATTTTGTAATTGGGCCATTTATATTGTCTTAGATTTTGGAAAATTTTAATTGAATAATTTATGTAATTAACTCTAACAGTTCTTGTTAATGAAAAAAATGAAATATATATCATGATAGAATTAAAAACCTTTCCTTCACAAAGGCTTAGTGAATATGATACATATCATATCATTTGCACCACAATACATCAAGTCAATACCTCTTAACTAAGCCTCTTCTCTCATAAAAATGATGAATTCCAATGTGTTTTGATTTAGAATAATAAATTGTATTTGTTGTCAATTTTATAGATCTTTGATTGCCACACTTATACAGGTTCACCCACCTTCTTTTTGTTCATTTTCTAAGGGTCACCTTATCCAAATCACTAATATTTAATTGAAGACAAATAAATATTTATATCCTCCTTATCGCTCCATGACACAACTCAAGTTTCATGGTGAATGCATATCTATCCGTTTTAATTGAATTTCTATCATCTATATCACTTGGTTGTAAAATTCTACACAACCTATCAACACAATGTTAAAATGATTAGAATATTCGATATGATAGTCAATAGTTCCTTTTATACATCAAAAATACCCTCTTGGCTTTTTTCTAATGGCTCTCACGTGGATTAGGAATGAATTCACAAAATATTTTGGTTGGATATGCAATTTTTGGACTACTTGTGCTCAATTAATTAAAACTTCCCATTATCTTTACAAAGTACCATTCAATTCATTTGTGTGAGCATATCAATCTTGAAAAATTATTCCAATGAAGTGGAAATTGTTTGCATTCATGCACATTGAAACTTTATAAATTTCCTTTTCATACTTAATTTCAATGATCATAGCTTTTCCTTACTTCCTCCATAACCTTAGTGCTTAAGTAACAGAGAAATTATTGGATATGCTTCATTTGAAATTCCTACGAAAAGCCTATTTTTATTTCATTAATAAAGGATTTGACACTTCATTATATGTTAAGATAATTAATGTATAAAGAAATTAATACAACATTTCCATGTTTGTCTTTGTTGAGAAAAATATTGGGATCACTTTTACTTTTGATCACTCCTCTTTAATGGAAGAAGTCATCTATCTTCTTGTACCATGACCTTGGAGCTTATTTGATACTGTATAAAACTTTCTTCAACCTTTATACTATATTTTTTTATTATTGTTTCACAAAAACATTTTGGTTGTAAAATTTACATTTCTTCTTTTAAGTCATCCTTAAAAAATGTTGACTTGACATTTTTTTGGATGTAAGTAGAAATCATGTAATGAAACTCCTATAACGTGTATCTATATGTGTGTGTGTGTGTGTGTGTGTGTGTTTATTTATTTATTTATGTTTTTGCTTTTAACTATATAGAATCATTCATCTCTTTCTCTACACATGATATTATCTACAAATGATATTATTCTATGTGATTTCTATACTATCACATTGGTTTAATTCCCTAGATTCTTTTTGATGAGAATCTCATTTAAAGGCATTGATCTCTTTTGCTAAGATATTTTTCTTCTTTTGGTAATTATATGTTTACTTTATCTAATACTACTTTGTATGCCAATTCTCCTATTGTTCATATGCTTATCTTTTCCTATTGTTCATATTCTTATCTTGTTATTTTACATTGAGTCTAGTTTACCACCTTTAAACCCATTTACCACTTGTCTATCATAACTTTTGATAATGTATTGTTTTTCATAAACATTTGGATCTAATCAATAAAAATAGGCATTTCCTTTGCTCCCTAACATACTTGGATAACATATATATTGATATTCTCTTTTACCAAAATTATGAAAACATAACCATTGGTGTCATTTAAAATTTAACTACAACCTTTATCAATTAATCTTGCATGAGGGTATAACCTATACCAACTACCTTGAACATACCATAGATACATATGTTTTTATTTTATAACTTATAGCATAGACCTCTATCAATATGCACACTTTGAGATCATCATTTCAAAGTGGTATAATGGTTCATGGTTCTTTGCAATGAATTAAATATAGTTTATAAAGTTTTACGTGAAACTTCTCTAGATGCTTCCACATGACTGCATGTCATTCTTTAGCACCTCCATGAAATGTCCTTTTACCTACGAGATCAACAATTATGAGGAAATCAATCAAATCAATGATATTTATGATTCTTAGGTTTTTCCTTGTGATGTAATGATTATTCCAACAATTTTGTCTATTTGTTCATTTTCTCTTAGCGCTTTGTAAAACTTCTGCTTTGCAGCTACATTTCTAGGGAGTCTTTGATATGGAAGAATTAGGGTTTTTTTCCACCATTCTTTGCATCATTAATTTTTTTGAACTACCAAATATGTTTGTATTCATTCTCAAGATTACACCATGTTGGGTGCAACCCAACTTGGCTAGATTTTGGGTAAGAAATTCAAGTTTTGTGGAGTGCATAGTAGAAAAGATACCATAGAATACAAAGTGGACCATGCAGTAGAGAAACATAACAAAACAAATATGGTGTAGCAAAGTCACCGTGCAACATAGGGGCTTCATGGCGAAGCCCCTCCCTTTTCGAAAAAAATCATAAATATTGTAAAAGTTGATGATTTTGAACCGTAGTCCATTTTATTTAGGAAACCATGGTATCGGGTCCATGGAAATGTAGTGATGTAATCCCTCGTGTAATAGTATATATAGGGATGAATAATAAAGAAGGAAGGAATCAAATCTATCGAATTGATCAAGATCTATGTTTATGGTGATATTTTTTTGTGATCTGTACTTTGGAGAAAGGGTAAGGCTTCATAGCTAAGTGCGTTGAAGCCTAGGTCTATGGCTTAATGCGAAGACTGTCTACAAATTAATGTGCAAAAAACCTATAGTTGTGTGCACAGGAAAGAATTGTTGTTGCACCAATTCATTATTATAAGCAATAGTTCTTGTGGACGTAGTCCCACATCGGGATGAACCACAGTAAAATCTATGTCTCATGTGTTGATTTGCTTACTATCTACACTTTATTTCAGTATTGTGAAGTTTATGGCTGTTTATGTTATGTTTAAGTGATGAATGTAACTTTGCGAAGTAATATATAAGTGTGAAGTAATTGATGTATGAAAAGTAGTTTATAAGTATTAAAGCATAAAGAAAATACAAAATTTCCACATCACAGCATCCCTCAGGCTATAGAAACTTGGTTCTGCAACCTCCCATAGTCACTTTGGGTGAGACTGCGATTTTCTTGCAGGTCATTGCCAAAAGGGCCAATGATTGAGTGTTTTGTTAGTGTGTAGTAAAGTCTAAACCTAGGTTAGCCCAACCTAAGCCAAAAAAAGGTTCCATTATCGGGACCAAGATCTGTTTGAGGGATGTTTATGTGGCATCCGTCGAAGAAAGAAATTCAAGATTGGGTAGAACAAAAGGAATGAGAATTTCCAAAACAAGAGAATAAAAAACCTCATTTTTCAATTAGGAGGTGGTTGGAGAAGTGTATTTTTGAAGATCAATACAAAATATTTTTCAACTCATTCCATGTTGAGTTGTATGAGTAGATATCAAGGTTGACTAAGAGAAAAGACCATTATAAAGGAGACGAACCTAGGGAGTGGACTCCTGAACTAATATAGTGACTCAAGAACACTGACAATAAGATCTCAAGAATTGTTGATTTCTAATTGGAAAACATCTTGGGAGGATTCATTACTGAATTTGTGGTAGATTCGATTGTGTCCTATAGTGAAGTCGTCTTCTTTTTCAAAAGCACACAAGGTAAGTTATTGAAATCTCTAAAACTTTCGATTAAGATGCTTCTGTGTGAAAATGGAATTTTATGAATGTAGTGAAATTAATATTTACTTATGTTTGGGAGAAGATTTGAAGAAGAAACTGGAACAGCGTGAAGTGGAAAAATATATAGAATAGACACTAGGAAGAGATCTCATGGCCAAAATCTAAAGACTTTTATAGAAATTGATTATATCCACCTGTTGAGTGAGTCTGAAAGTGAATAAAATCACTCTGAGAACCTTCAAGGAACTCCACAATATTCACCCTTCCAGCCTAAAAGTTCACTGAAGCTAGAATAAAGTAGTAATTAGGGGGCTTTTAGTTTTGCCCATCCCTGTAGCCCCCCTACCCCCCATCCCCCTTCCTTACAATCCCCCACCCCACCTTTCCCACCTCCTCCCTCGAAAAAATAACTATGGACGATGAGATTAAGATACCTATATTTAAAGGGACTAGATTAGAGGATCGAGAGTAGTTCTGTCTTTTATGCAAAGATGTATGGATAGCGAAGCAGGTCCATGGAAAAACTATAAATAGAACACAACATTTCACAACATTCCAAGATACAACACTAACATGGTACCTGAAGTATTCAAGAAATTAGATAAGATCATTTGCAGACATCAAGAAAATGCTAGTAGAAGAATTTAAGAAGCCAAAGTCCAAGTGGTAGCGCATCACAGAGCTAGAAGAAATCAAACAAAAGCCTACCGGTCTGTGTGGGAATTTGAACAAATATTCAAGATTTTATTAGGTCAGGCGAGCTTCAAAATAACTCCGTAACAACATAAATAATGTTTTATAGTTTCCCTTCTCCAACATATAAGACTGACTTTGTCAGAACAAAAGATAGAAACTCAAGCCAAAGCTTTAAAACTTGGAATGAAATTAGAAGCTTCACCTATAGGGGTTACCAATGTAGGTATGTAGAAGATCCAAAGTCAGCTGGAAAATTTGACTTTGCAGATACAAGATATGAAGAAGAGTAAGGAAGTTCGTGAAGAATTGTGGTGTATAAAGTGTAAATAAAAATGCCACTCTAAAGAACAATGCCCTCTCTTCAGGAACAACATGGCTAGTGGAGCACCTAATCCTTTGAATCCTAGATCTAGCTTATGGTGTAAGATATGTAAAACTAGAGGTGAACATCACACAAAATATTTCTACCTATTGTAGAAGTATGTCCAGAATCCAAGAAAATTATATTGCAAATTCGGAAAATTAGTAGGGCATGATGAGAAACTTTGTCGAGCTTATGAATTAATGATGGAACAAAGTACTAATGCCTATAGAATGCAAGCTGAAGAACATGGATAGTATAGTGCTCGAGATGGTTATCAAGGAAGAGGTCGAGGTAGTAGTCGAGGTGGTGGAGCTGGTTGAGGTCGTAGACAATTTGTTACAACTATGGCCAGACAGGTCTCTTCGCAAGAGATTGTCAGAATCCTACTACGACTTGTAAGTATTGCAAATCATTTGATCATGTAATTGAGGAATGTCTGGTACAAGAAAATAAAAATCAAAAGCTGACACAAAACATTCAGATGATGACTGTGGAACCAAGGACCAATGAACCTCACATTAATATTATAACAAGGGGTGGAGTTGTGACTGGAAATGATAAAGAAGATGGAAAAAGGGAAGCTGAAGCTACATGGGTTAGAAAGACTACTGAAAAAGCACCTGCGTTTAATATTCAAAAAGAAAAATAAGTCTTTATGAAAGTGAAGCAAATATTTATGGATATAGGAGCTTCGACATCTAGCACACAGAATAATAGCTATGGTGTAGCATCTTTGAGACAAAGCAAAGATATGAAAATACAAGAACATGATGCAGCATATAAGGTAGATATTTTAAAATCTTTTCTTCAAACTTGTATGAAATTGATGCGAGATCAAAGAGATGTAGAAGGACTTTAGGAATTGATAAACTGTTGGGTCCCTATAATACTAGTGATTACCCCATTACTATGGTAGTTGTACCCCTATTGCCCCCATATTGTTATTACTGAGCCCCATAGAATCTCTCTATTGTTATTTTTGTGGCTTTATATTATTAT
>APFE031729985.1:0-57997 GCA_000404065.3 Pinus taeda | reverse complement strand
CTGCGATGGCAACATCAAGCTTCAATTGCCGCAGGACGCTCGCACCTCTTGCAGAGTGGCTGCTGGCTCGAATCCTCCGGAGATCTACGAGTCTACCGTTACCTTTGAGCACAAAGAACTACAAGAGGTAGGAAAATATTGCATCAGATCCACGAGAGATGGTGATGGGATGCAGAGACGGCCATCTGAGCGGCCTGACAAGCAAAAGGTGAGCGAAAAATTGTGCGCATATGAAAGAAATGGTAAGGGTTTATACAGCCATTGTTTTTTCAGCGTATCAGTCATAAGATCAAGGGATTTTCGGCACTCAGAATGCTAGATATGGCATCCGTAGTGCTAGATTTGGCAGCCCAGCACGGGATGAGGCAGTATTGCCTTACATGCACATTATTCATAAACCTTACTTACGATACGCTGCACTTGTCTGGCATTTCCAATCTGGGAGGTGGAGAAGGGTTGTTGAGATCATTGAAAAGGGAACAATGGCATTGGCAGTCGCTGTAGCGCTGGGCCAGAATGACCCCACACCAAATTTGCTAAAAGAGACACTAGAGCCCACCCTCTATTATGCAGCATGTCCCGCCATCAGATCCGGAGAGGATTCAGTCTCCCCACCCTGTTGGACCTAGTCCCAGGTTACCCCACCCACGCTGGAGGACACGCCCAGATCTGGATCGGGTGCTGCATACAACCAGACCACATCTAAGGTTGACCACGTAACCGATGGAGCAGAGCAGACTGATGCAGCACGTAAAGGAAACAACCCAAAAAAATAGAGAGCCGCGACGATTGTGCCGGAACAGGTAAACACCCCAACATTGGATCCTGAAGCAGCTACTCTTGAACTACTCGAAGGCAAACAAAGTACCCTCTTTATCAAATCTATGGAAGGGAACACAATGTGCATTAAGATAGGGAGATGGGAGAAGATAAAAACACTCAAACAGAGGATACAAGACAGGACGGGTATCCCACCTTGCAAACAACTCCTGACATACACAGGAAAAGTATTGTAGGAGGAGCGCAAACTAAAATACTATGACATACTCAATGACTCAACCATCTGCCTTAGCACAAGACTCCGCAGCGGCTACTCCGGCACAATCACAAAAGGACCTGTTTCCTTCAAAGATGCAGTAAAAGGGAAGATGGAACCTCAAGTGCAAACAGAACAGCAAGCTACAACCCCTGATGCCTACAACGTAGAGCAGACAACTCAAAATCCTGCATTAACAATTGTTGTACTTGTGGTAAATGAAATACAGGCTGATTATTTATCTAAAGCAGTGATATGCAGGTTTAATGGTTTTTGGCCCAAACTGTAAGCCTTCGTCAATGGATTTACTCCATATGGATAGAAAATTGTGATATCCACCTCTGTTCAAAAGGATCTTTTATTGTCAAATTCGACACAGTAAATGGCAGGGAATATACATTGAACGAGGGACCATTGTTCTGGGGTAATGATGGCCCCTTTATGACATCTTGATTCCCAGAATTTGACCCAAACACCATGGTGGTTTCCAAAATTCCTGTGTGGGTAAAGTTATATAACCTACCTCTACACTTTTAGCACATCAAAGTATTAGAAGGCATTGGCAATGCATTGGGGAAATTCTTAAAAGTAGAGAGTGAGCGCCTTTCCAAGGATATCTACACATTTTTCAAGATCTGTGTGGAGGTAAATCTCAGTCAAGGATTACCTGACCACATTCTCTTACTCCACAACGAAAAGAAATGGGCCCAACCACTTCATTATGAAAACACTGCCTTCAAATGCCACATATGTCGTCAAACTGAACATCTACAAAATGCGTGCCCACAAAACAAAAAAGACAGCCACCAAAGCCGAAAGGATGGCAGTTTTCAACCACATGGGCAGAAGACATAGAAGAAGAAAAAAACACAGAAACCACCAACATATTTCAAGAAGCAGAATATCCAGGAAATAATCCATAAATCAATGAAAAAATCATTCCACACAATCCACAGAACGATGAAAATCAGATTGAATATGTTATAGTTCCAAATACAACCAATCCACAACAGCAAAGTGAGAAACGCGCCCCAGTACAAGAAGTTGGAGGCAGCAGGCGAGCACACTCCACAGAAAGCTCAGATTCTGAAAAAACAAATCTTGGTTGCCACAAATGAAGCACAAATGCCTATTGTAACAGCCATGTTGCAAGTTGATTTGTCCAAGTTTTTCCACTTTGAAAGCATCAATATGGATGATAAATAATATAATGATCCTATTGATCTTAAATAACTTTAGCCTAGGTAAAAACGAAATAGTGTTGGAGTGCACCAATGTCTTACACATTTGTATTTAAAAGAAGATATTCCATGGCTAAGTTATTTTAACACATTTAATATAATGTATATATTTAATGTAAAACATTGGATCTAAAATTGATTATAAACTCGATTATATATATATGTGTGTGTGTGTGTGTGTGTGTGTATAAAAAGGAACAAGGGGAATCTGAGGAATTCAAATCACTAGAGGTTTCTCATCAAACCATCTCTTTTTTGTTTATAGCATAATTAATTTTGGGAATGGGACTTCAAATGAGTTAAATTCATATGAGAAAGCACTCTAACTATTTGTAACAACTACATGAATTGTGAATAATATCTTATTGTCCATCTCCCTTAACTAGGCAACCCTTTGGTACAATGATGGACATACCCTATCTAATAAGAATCAGATGTATCTCTTCAGTACTAGATACCAAAGGAACTCATCCTAAAACCAATCGTGGAATCAAAATATGTGTTATAAATCTATGTTAGAAGAGAAGCACAAAAGAAAACTCCCATTATATTTAAGTAGTAAAGACTAGCAAAACCAAAAGGATGATAGTGGATGGTGTCTCAAACTCCTATATTAGTCAAGGCATGTGAACCAAGGAAACTATGGATACTCATGTACGGTTAGAGTGGGCAAATACATAGATTAAAAATTGCTTGAACCACGTATTAGGAACAAAATTATATGACATTAAAATAACTCTTTGTTTTGGAAGTCAATAAATCTAGCAAAGAAAAGGAATGTAGAATAGACTTGAGTCTTGAGAAATTATATATTGGCAGTTGAGTTGATTAATAAGGGTTCCTAGAACCATAATGTTTTCCTTGGGATTCATGATATCCATGTAGTGTAGAGTCTCAAGGCCTCTTCCTCTAGAGCCACTTTCAAGCATTTTTATTGAGAAAACAACTCCATCAATGACTTGGCTAAATTGTCTATAGAATCACAAGAAGGATTTCTATCTTGACAAAGCATCAAGGCGGAGGCCTTTCTCCTCCCTAACAAGCATATCAAAATATATAGTTATTTTCCTCATTTTCTCCCTATGTAGGATCATATCAATAATAATCCTTCAAATGATGTTTTATATGACATAAATTAAAAATGTTGATGGGTAAATTCTTGGGCCATTAGAGGCCTTCCTTGTAATCATGATCATAAAAAAAAATTCCTTTTATGGTTCATCAAATATTAGTGATAAGCCCTTTTTAGTTTAGCTCATAATAGTATGGACATTCATCTCTTGAAATACAAAATATATTATTCATTATTTCAATAAATTCAACACCACCACTCCATCATACTGATGAAGATATAGATTATGATGAAATCCATGTTGAATAATGTATACAAATTGGTAAATGCACATAATTATTATAACTAAAATATCACTTTATATATGAACAATACATAAACAATGAAATTGTTTCCAAATGTCACTTCAAAAATAGAGGCCAGGTAGGTTTACAATTAAGATTTTTACTTGAGAGTGTCTTCCTAACAAATTAAATTATTCTCAAATTATGCGTGTAAATAAAAAGGTATTCTACACAAATATTCCAATGAAAATTTGATACAGGAGAAAAGAGACTATTGTTCATAATATTAGACATAGTACATAATGATACGGAAATACATCATGTCTACTTTTATATATCTACAAAATAATATTAATAAAAATAAAAAGGATGAAAGGGGGTATACAGATGAGACCATATCCACTTCCTATGACCACCAAAAGGGCTAGTATCTTTCATCGACATATTTCATTTGACCAAGACTTAGTTCCACCACCTAAATCGAAAGGCAGATGTCGAGGTAGCCTAATGAGAAAAAAATTACTTACACATAATAGTCCATGGAATAAGCAAAGTTATGATCCTCAAAAAATGCCAAAACCTTTTGAATGCAAGGCAAACCAAACCCAAGAGAACCAATCACCAATTAAATCAAAATTCCAATGAACTCTATCCTAAAGCACCCATGAGAAATGGTCATTGAGAAACATGACACACCTATTAATATATTTACACTCCGAGAAGTTGTGCTTCGCTATCTTATTTTAGTAAATGATAAGGATAGAGGCCGTCAAAAATCCCCTTCTACGCCAACTTGGCCTTGGACAAAACCCCCTAATAAACCATTAACAATGCAATAAATCTCGGGGGAGGTTGCAGCGAGAGGGGTTATTCTCTGCCTTGATCGAAAAGTTTAGAAAAAGTTCACCATGGGCATACGAGTAACTACAAATAATCAGGCAGAAGAACTTGGCTTATGGAAAGGTTTGAGACTGTCATTAGTCGAAGGGGTTTCCCATTTATCATTTTTTTTTTATTCCCTTGTTACCATCAATAAATGTATTGATTGTTGTAAAAGAAAGGATCATGATCTATGTCCAACCATGCAAATAATAATCTTATTGATGGATAAGTTTGAAGATTAATATCGTAATTTATTCTTCCACACATCTGTTACATGGAGGGAGGCTCATAGATAAGTTGGATACCTCATTCTCCAGGTGGATAATTATAGTGAAGCATGACAGGATCATGGATATTCGGGATTGTGTCAGCTGAGATTTAATGTCGAGAGGTAGCGAAGGTATTGTGCTTACTGAGTTCGAGGAGGATTGCCTTCGGTTGATTGTGTGGGAATTTTTCTTGGAGAAAGAAGCAATGGAAAGGAATTTGATTGCATGGAGGGAATTAATTAAGAGAATTGAATCTAAAGCGACCTTTAGAACCATCAACTTGGAGTTTATCTTAGCTATAAGGAGATGGCATTTTGGATTGCAGCACACCCTTTCCGTGATAAGGATATGGCTGCTCTGTCTCGAAATGGAGCTAGAGACACTCCTAAGAATCCATTTGGAGCATTCAGGAACGAAGTGGAAGAAATGATATCATGGATAGGAGGGAAAATCATATCCAAAGCTAAGTCTCATTTTTCTCTCATGGTAGGTGAGCTACAAAATTTGAGGGGACGAAAATTTTCCAGGCAGCATCGAAGGTCATCATGACGAAGATTGAGAATCTTGATTGCAAGGTAGAGAACTCAAAATAAAAAGTAGAAATCACAGTTGTCTTAGTCCTAAAGGAGGCATTTGGCTTAGGGGAGGGAGGCGACAATGAACAATACAGGGGCATTCAGGGTGCTCCTTCTCTGGAGATCATTACTCAAATGGAAATTCAACAGGGGGGTATGCAGCGGGAGCTAGAGGAAGTGGGTCAGTCAGCGGAAGCCGAGGTAACAGAGATGGAAGAAGTTTTACAACATGTGCCAAATGATGTTGATTAGTCGGTATGTATATATATATATATATATGTTATGCAAGTATTTATAGCTTAATGGGGTTTTTTGGTGAATCTATAAGGATAATGTAGTAGAAAAGTTGGGAAAGAAAACTCTGAAAACCTTCTACCTCTGGTCAGAGCTATTTTGCAGGGATATAGATCTGATTTTGCTTTTGAATGTATTGGTTCTAACCAGAATGCAATTTATTTAATGGAAATATAATTTTTTCTTTAAAACAAAACAATGCAATAATTATCATCTTATAAGAAAATCGATAATAAAAAAATCTATGCAACCAATGAATCGATATATTCATCAAATCCTAGGATATCCAACGAGCATTTAGAACCAAGGATAACAAACGGCCTCCTTGCGACATCGAAAATAGACAATTAGAGGTACACTGATGAAGCAACTGCCTGAAACACCAACTTGAATCTTTCTAAAACAACATGGGAATTTTAACTTTCAACTTATAGAGCTCAACCTCTAAGACTTTTGCTAGCGGGGACTCGGTGATTTAGTTCCTCAAAGGTTGGGGTAAGACGCTATATGGGAAGTGAAGAAAGGATTTACTACAATATTTTTGTCAATGACATCAAATCAACTTAACATTAAGGTACTTCATATATTTGTACGTTTTCCACGAACTTGTCAAAAACAAGGATGGACTTTGTACATTTGTAATCTTCTCCTTGTTTACCATCATCGTAATCTAGCCTGGAAATTGTGGCAAATTTGCAATTTTGCTAAAGAAGAAATTTGTCTTTCCTATTGTTGAAGTGGATACAATTCCCTAAATTCCCTTTAGCAATGTTATCATATAATATTTGTAATAATTTGAAATGAATTATTATATTTTTGGTAAAATTTGAAGTCAAAAATCTCAATTTACATTATGGTTATCTTCAACCCATCAAAAGGACCAAATTCCAACACATAGAGACTTCTCCACTTATCAAATAATTTGAATACCATATTCTTCCATATTCTATTTTTCTATTTATGCAAAGTGGGTTTCCATAATTTCATAAACCTTTTGATATGAAAATTTTTCTTTTGTACCAGGCTAAATAAATTGAAATGAAAATAACCTTCTAGAAACCACAAACTATAAAATATATTAAATTAACCATATAGTGTATTATATATATGTTTCTATTATATGATAGTCAGAGGTGCCAGCTATTAAAAATGACTACATATGAAAGTTTTACTTGAGATACATTGTTGAATTTTTTTTTTGTCAAGTCTTATTCCGTAATATATGAAAATTATTGGGAATATGATAGTCAAAGGTGCCAGCTATCAAAAATGATTACATATGAAAGTTTTACTTGAGATACATTTTTGAAATTTTTTTTGTCAAGTCTTATTCCGTAATATATGAAAATTATTGGGAATCACGCTTCTCTCTTTAACCAATATTATAGGTTATATTAAATTATTTGACAATATTTATTTTTTAATTTTAACTAACTCCATTTTTCTAGAAAATAGTTATCCGGCCTATGATAATCCCAAACAAAGAAAAATAACTTCCAAAAATAGCTGGGAGCCCAAATTCATCATTGTTCCAATTTTAAATAGCCAAATCTGTCACTATTAAAAAACAACATTTCGAATATCTATTCTTATGTATTTGAAAATTTTATTCATGGCCATTCAAATGCCAAGTGTCAAATATGTATAGGTTTATATTTTAGGCAGCGGTAAAATATTCTATTGTGTATTTTTTTTTGTAAATTGGACTAACTCCAATTTTCTTTTAAGAAATAACTATCCCACCTATAATAATTCCAAACAAAGAAAAAGAGGGCCAAATGATAATAATAATTCCAAATAAAGAAAAAGAGGAGCCAAAATTCATTGATGATTCAAAAGCAACCGGTCAAATATCTATTTCTTGAGATTTGCATTCATCGTCATTCAAAATCCGAGTGTCAAATAAATCTCTATTTTCTTATTTTAGACAACTGCAAAATTTTGACTGTATTGTATTAATCAAAATCGAAACGTAACATTCTTGGTCATGTATCAGCGAGTCCCCAGTCTTCCTTTCCCAAAGCAAAGTGGTCACCACAGTCCCTCTATAAAAGCTATCGTGGAGAGTGTGTTCAATCCACATTCTTTCGTTTTTGTTTCAACTGTGAACAACATAACCATGGGGTTTTTATATTCAAACATCCCACTTATTAGGTGTGCAATTTCATTGTTATTGGCTATCTTTATGTTAATCCCTGGATCATTATGTTGTGATAGCTGCCTCTACAGATCCAAACTCGTCTACCACAGCCAGCCTCCATTGCCTGAAATCATCAATGGTATGTATGTATACCGAATCTCGCCACGTTCATATTTGTATTCGGTTTTGAGAATGAATAGAATATTTGGATTACATGCAGTTATGGTGGTCACACCAGTGTGGTTTCTTTATAAAATGGATAGAATATAAATATGGAGCGGGTATGGTTTTATTTTAATAATTTGGGATGTAAAATTTCATTATGAATTTTGTTTTAAGCTTTCAAATTATGAATCTTGTTTTATTTTTTATATAAAATTTAAAATGGTTGCTCCCTTACTTAAAGTTACAAAATCTCATCACGACCTGACCTGTGTTTGTTTGTAGATGCGTCATGTCAGTATGGACCGTATGCAACAAATCTCATGAACAGTGGAAAGCAGTCAGTGGCCACTGCAAGTACCAAAATATATAGGGACGGAAAAGGATGCGGTGCATGCTATCAGGTGTGATGGAATTGGTTTTATTTAAATTTTTATTTTCAATCATCTAGCTTTAGCTTTCAAAATAATGATATAAATTCAGATCAATCATCAAATTAATTTTTATATGAGTTCCTACGCTAATCTCCTCAAA
The DNA here is from genome assembly GCA_000404065.3 of Pinus taeda. NCBI lineage: Eukaryota > Viridiplantae > Streptophyta > Pinopsida > Pinales > Pinaceae > Pinus > Pinus taeda. Next base: position 49,508 of record APFE031729985.1, on the reverse strand, counting down.
TGTTCTCGGGGGAACCGTTTATTATAATTCTTTTGGCTAATTGAGTTGAACCAAATCAGATAAGATGTACAGATCCAGCACTTTGCACCAAATCAGGGGTGAAAGTTGTGGTTACAGGCATGTCAATCGACGATAGGACGGATTTTTACGTATACTCTCCCACCTTCCTGAGCTTGGCTCGCCCCAACAAAAGTGAGCAGCTTCTGAACAGGGGGGCTGGCCTGGACGTGGAGTATAAACGGTGAGCACGAAAACAGAAGCAAACAAAAAAGCCATAAGATCGATGGTATTTGCAGTTACAAGTGTGAATATTTATATTTATATTTATATGCGCGTATTATTGCAGAGTCCCATGCGAGTATCCAGGTCAAAATATGGCTATCAAGGTAGACGAAAGCAGTGCGTACCCGAACTTTCTTGCTGTCAAGTTTTTGTACGAAGGAGGCCAAACAGACATTTCCGCCGTTGAAGTTGCCCGGGTGAGTAACCACCTGTCATTTTCATATCACTCGTCTCTTCTAATAATTTTAATCAACAAATAACATTAGAATCCCACCTAAAAGAGAAATAGAATAATTGAGAAACACGTTGCAAAAATTTACGCTTAAATGAAATCACACCATCTGAACCTCAATGGACTGACTGGTATCGCAGGTAGGACAATGGAGATGGTACAGTATGAGTCCGCGCAAATACAGTGCAGTTTGGGAGATTGCCAACAGTGATTTATTCGATGGGCAAGGCCAGCCCCCTTCCTTGTCGTTCCGCTTATTGGTTACCGGTGGCTCGGAGGGAAGTTGGGTGTGGCAGGCTGGACGCAATTTGCTGCCTGCAAATTGGAAAGTCGGCTCTGTTTATGACTCCGGACTTCAGATTACAGAAAGAGCACTCGAATTCAACTGCACTTCCTGCGCAACAGGCGATTGGAAAGATCAAAATTAAGGGGCCTACCTTATTAGATCAAAATTAAGGGGCCTACCTTATTTCCATCTGGTTATGGTTACCTTCCGGATTTCTATTTCTATGTTTACGTATAAAATAATCTGTTTATGACTCCGGACTTCAGATTATAATCTGTTTATGACTCCGGACTTCAGATTACAGAAAGAGCACTCGAATTCAACTGCACTTCCTGCACAACAGGCGATTGGAAAGATCAAAATTAAGGGGCTTACCTTATTTCCATCTGGTTATGGTTACTTTCCGGATTTCTATTTCTGTGTTTACCTATAAAATAAATAAAAAATAATGTTTTTTAATTCGAAATACACGCAATGGTAAATGTTGACATAATCCAACTAAATAATGTTGCTATTGCGGGATGTAACGCTTTTTCCCAACACTGATGGTTTAAGTAAATAATGTTTTTTCTCATTTGAAAATAACCATGGTTGATTTAACTTTCAACCATTCGCTTAAATAAATACACAAGAGAAATCATTGTTGGAGAAAATATTCTAAAAGAAGAAAGTTTACCTCTAGCATAATTTTGTTATTGCCAAAAATTTCAAAGGTTCCAATTTGACAAGGAAAATCACAGTGAAAATTTGAATAAGATAGTTAATATTAGAAAATAGTGAATGGTAAGGATTACATAATAGCATAGATATTTCATCAATTTTCCAAATGTTTCTATGGAGAGAAGGTCACTAAGCATATTTATATTTTACCACTAGACAGTTACAAAATCTCATTCTCATTCATGCTCAAAACCAAAAAAGAAGATGAACACTCATGAAATGTTCAAGCATATATTTTTACAAGTATCTGGTTTCTTGCCCTCTCAAAAATCTTAATTTCAAAAATCTATTAATTTCCCTTTATGCTTTATGAGAACTTTCCATGCATTTTTCTATCCTTTCAACCACTCTAGAGTATGATGTCATGGGGACTCAATGAGTCCTAGCTTTTTTATTGATATGTCAAATATTGTTTCAAATTTCTTTTGTAGGGTAAATAATATAATTTCATTTTATGAAGCATTGAAGTGGTCTTGATGGAAAATAGAAGTTGCAACTTTGATCTAACATATCAAATTTGAAGGGTGTAATTCAAACATTTTCCATACTTGATATCTTTTGTGTTGTGTAGTTTCTTAGAAAAAATTGCGCTAGATATGTGTTGCACTATTTAACTAACACATATGGATTTCTATTTTTCCTTTTTCTCAATCCATGATTTAGGCACCCTACAAAATATCTATGCATTGGAATTATTTTGTCCATTTTGAGGGGGTACCTCGAACATCTTCAATCTGTAATCCATTTTTTTGTGTTATGTAGTTTATGAAATCTTTTTGACACATCTGATCCTTTGAGCAAATTTGACCAAGGTATTATTTGTGTAACATACGAGGGAGTCTAATTTTCTTTTTTTCTTTCTTTTCAATCCATGTTTGGAAGGCTCCATATAGTATGCAGGCTTTCAAATTAATTAAAAGAGTTTGGATTTAAGATGAATTTGGATTTGTGAGGAGTTAGTGTTATATGGTATTCAATTTATGTTGGTGAGGGTGTGGTGTTGATGAATTTGGTCTTGTGCCTATATACCAAGTATCTTGGGTTGATGTTTGAACTAGTGGTCATTATTTAACTTCGCCCTCTTTGGGGAGCTATTTCTTATCATTGTCAAGTTATTGCTTACGGCTATTGGAAACCAGGTCATTTTTCAGTGTGGTACTAAAGTTGAGAGGATAGTAGTATTGTTGATAGAGGACTCAAACTTATTCAAGGTTCTTTTTCCTACCTCTCTTGTTTCCATCTCTAGATTTCTTTGGGCTTTTGAATTGCGGTTCTATTAGGTTGATTGAGGAGCTTAATTGTCGCTTTAGGTTTCGAACCACCTTGTCTATGTTGTTATTTTCTCCTGGTGTGCAAATTTTTTTTGTGGTCCTTCTTATTACATTCACCAAATATTGGTATGGCGTTGGAGGTTGTGGTGTCTCATGTCCTTACATTGTGGTGAATTACAAACCCTACTTGAATTTGGACCTCTAGTTTGGAGTTTGGGCGACGACCAGTTGTCTTTCGCTCTAGTTTAGAAGGGGCGATGGTTCATCCATTTGCTTGCTATTTCGTTTGTAGTGTTCTTACTGGTCATTTGCATTGTTCCCTTGCTGCTACCAGTATTGATCCTTGTCAGAGAATGGTGAGATGACGAGGCAGTATAGGTAATGTTGGAGTTAAACGATCTCGGTGTTTTGCCTTTGACATAGTGGAAACTTTCTTTGATTTTGTCCCTCTTGATGTTCGTAAATAAATTCTAGCTTTGGAGTCTCAAGAATCTAGGGATCGCCCTTATCATTATGATTCACAAAGTATTGGTGATGGGTTGAAATGTGCTCCAAACCGTGTTCAAACCTCGGTATATTTAGGAAGAGAAGACTCCATTTCCTTGCATTCTCTATCCTTGCATCAAAAAATAAATACTTTGTTACATTTTATTCTCTAGGACAATCAAGTTGAAAATTATAATGTGTTTTGTTGGTTGGAAGGTATCAGGCATATGTTAAGGAATCATAGGTTTTGTCTTAACAACATTGACTCTTTTACGAGTCGCATGGAGAGTTTTTTTGGTGTCAGACTCAGCCTTGAGGAATCTCACGGACCCTATTAGAGATCCTATTGATCCACCAATTAGCAGTGCTCAAGACTATACCATAATTTCCTCTAATCAAGACTAAAAATATGGTTTCACGGTTTTTCCTTTTCCTTGAGAAGCTTGTTTTAGGGATACGAGTGGTTTTCCTTCTCTCAACAACAAGGACTTATGTAGATAGTTGGCTGTATTTGAAGACTTCTTGGTTTTGCATTTATTTATTTTTGTGAGCAGTGACTTATAGCTCATTTCTCTTGTAGCTTATTTTGTGAAAATTTTGTCACAGTTTATTTTCCTTGATATATCTCTATTTACCATCCATAACAGGCTTCCCTTCTACATTGGTTTTGTAAAGCAACAACTGTGGTTGACATTTTCTTTTACTGGAGAAGGTGTTCAAGATTTGTGCCATTTGCAAGGTGTTACCTATGTCTTTTCTCTTTGGATCATTACTGTTGATTTTTTATTATCTATGGATATTGTTGTAAGGATTTTGGACATTCGCTTGGAATTTTTCTTCTACACTTGATTTTGGTTCATGGCATGCTCGGAATTTGGGCCAAGTTGTTGTATTTTCACTTGTCTTGACTCCCTGGAGATTAGAATTTGGCCTACGCAAGTTATGAGGAGTCCAACTCTTTTGATATTAGAACAATCTGATTGTGGATGCAATCATCATGTAATCTATTTTGAAGTAATATAACTTTCTATAATTCACGAAAAGGAAGAAGAGGTAGATGAATTTACATGGGGCGCTCTACAACCCATACGGAGGAGATGTTGTAATGTCCATAATAAGACTTGTTAAATAGTAATAATCAAGCACAACCTCCACTCATTTAAAAACAAAAAATAATAATAAATCAATTTAATTCAATTTGTTATATTGTAGTGTTTACTTTTTTAATAGCACTGCAAATAACTCTTTTTTATAAAAAAATCATAGTGTAGGTATCACCTTAAAATAAATTTAGATAACGATGTTTCATATTGGTAATCATTGTATATCATAATATATAATTAACAAACATATAATTAGAATAAGCATATTTCTATATGTGGAAATGTTAAATATATATGTATATATAATATAAATAGTAGCTAAAAATAATTTTTCATTTAATGACATAAATTGATCAATTGGTCGGCATGTTATCCAATATTGTGTAAACCATGAGATTCAAGGTTCAAATCCCCATGTGGCTGATACCTACCTTAGAAGAAAAAGGTGAAAAAAATAAATAAATCAAAATCAAAAATTTTAAAAAAATAATAACAATTAAATAAATAAATTTTTGGGGAGTAATTTTTAGAAAAATGGAAACTAGGGAATCTTCTTTTTGGAAAAAACATGGAAAATTATCCCAGTTGTGAATATTAGCCCCTAAAATTTTTCGTGTCTAGAACATATATGAGAAAGGTGCATGGTGGTCCTTAACAACCAAATTTTCTTATATAATAGAATGTGTCAACAATAGAATCCCTCTATTTTGAATTGCAAACAATATTTCTCACCATAGAGCCTACGTAGCATGGGGGCAATGATTGTCAGAGCTTCTTTCATCCTCTCAATGTATTATAAATTTTTCCCCTTTATTTTGAAGGGATCATTATCATACCACCAGTATTTGATTAAGCTTTTGATTTCCCTTTCATCTCTAATACATTCTTTGACCATGAAGGTTTTAAGTAATTCTCTATCAAATTTAACTTTCGACCCATGAAAATGACGAAATTGCAACACATATAGACTTATCCACTTATCAAATGATGTGGATACCATAATCTTCCAATTTATATTTTTCCTTTTATGAAAATTTTGTTTCCATAATTTCATAAACCTTTTGATATCCTAGAAATCTAAAGAGAATGAGAGAGATTGATTGCACACAATAAATCACACTTAATAATTTTATTAATCCCCATAGGTACAGATATATAAGACATAAATTACTGACTTTGACACATCTAGATCAAGACTACGACTCATACATTTAATGAACTTCTTTATATTTACTTCTGTAATCTAATCAATTCAATGACATGGATGCATTACTTCCAACACCTTTTCTTTATGTTTTCATGTGAAACCCAAAGTTCAATTATTACATGCACATTAATAAACCTCCTAATCTCTTTCATATCGAATAATTTCAAACGGAAAAGGGTTCCGGTTTACAATTGATGTGGCTCTCAAACCAGGAAGCAGGAAGAACGTGGATCTCGACAAGCTACTGCGATGGCAACATCAAGCTTCAATTGCCGCAGGACGCTCGCACCTCTTGCAGAGTGGCTGATGGCTCGAATCCTCCGGAGATCTACGAGTCTACCCTTACCTTTGAGCACAAAGAACTACAAGAGGTAGGAAAATATTGCATCAGATCCACGAGAGATGGTGATGGGATGCAGAGACGGCCATCTGAGTGGCCTGACAAGCAAAAGGTGAGCGAAAAATCGTGCGCATATGAAAGAAATGGTAAGGGTTTATACAGCCATTTTTTTTCAGCGTATCAGTCATAAGATCAAGGGATTTTCGGCACTCAGAATGCTAGATATGGCATCCGTAGTGCTAGATCTGGCAGCCCAGCACGGGATGAGGCAGTATTGCCTTACATGCACATTATTCATAAACCTTACTTACGATACGCTGCACTTGTCTGGCATTTCCAATCTGGGAGGTGGAGAAGGGTTGTTGAGATCGTTGAAAAGGGAACAATGGCATTGGCAGTCGCTGTAGCGCTGGGCCAGAATGACCCCACACCAAATTTGCTAAAAGAGACACTAGAGCCCACCCTCTATTATGCAGCATGTCCCGCCATCAGATCCGGAGAGGATTCAGTCTCCCCACCCTGTTGGACCTAGTCCCAGGTTACCCCACCCACGCTGGAGGACACGCCCAGATCTGGATCGGGTGCTGCATACAACCAGACCACATCTAAGGTTGACCACGTAACCGATGGAGCAGAGCAGACTAATGCAGCACGTAAAGAAACAACCCAAAAAAACAGAGAGCCGCGACGATTGTGCCGGAACAGGTAAACACCCCAACATTGGATCCTGAAGCAGCTACTCTTGAACTACTCGAAGGCAAACAAAGTACCCTCTTTATCAAATCTATGGAAGGGAACACAGTGTGCATTAAGATAGGGAGATGGGAGAAGATAAAAACACTCAAACAGAGGATACAAGACAGGACGGGTATCCCACCTTGCAAACAACTCCTGACATACACAGGAAAAGTATTGTAGGAGGAGCGCAAACTAAAATACTATGACATACTCAATGACTCAACCATCTGCCTTAGCACAAGACTCCGCAGCGGCTACTCCGGCACAAGCACAAAAGGACCTGTTTCCTTCAAAGATGCAGTAAAAGGGAAGATGGAACCTCAAGTGCAAACAGAACAGCAAGCTACAACTCCTGATGCCTACAACGTCGAGCAGACAACTCAAAATCCTGCATTAACAATTGTTGTACTTGTGGTAAATGAAATACAGGCTGATTATTTATCTAAAGCAGTGATATGCAGGTTTAATGGTTTTTGGCCCAAACTGTAAGCCTTCGTCAATGGATTTACTCCATATGGATAGAAAATTGTGATATCCACCTCTGTTCAAAAGGATCTTTTATTGTCAAATTCGACACAGTAAATGACAGGGAATATGCATTGAACGAGGGACCATTGTTCTGGGGTAATGATGGCCCCTTTATGACATCTTGATTCCCAGAATTTGACCCAAACACCATGGTGGTTTCCAAAATGCCTGTGTGGGTAAAGTTATATAACCTACCTCTGCACTTTTGGCACATCAAAGTATTAGAAGGCATTGGCAATGCATTGGGGAAATTCTTAAAAGTAGAGAGTGAGCGCCTTTCCAAGGATATCTACACATTTTCCAGGATCTGTGTGGAGGTAAATCTCAGTCAAGGATTACCTGACCACATTCTCTTACTCCACAACGAAAAGAAATGGGCCCAACCACTTCATTATGAAAACACTGCCTTCAAATGCCACATATGTCGTCAAACTGATCATCTACAAAATGCGTGCCCACAAAACAAAAAAGACAGGAAAAAAAGACAGCCACCAAAGCCGAAAGGATGGCAGTTTTCAACCACATGGGCAGAAGACATAGAAGAAGAAAAAAACACAAAAACCACCAACATATTTCAAGAAGCAGAATATCCAGGAAATAATCCATAAATCAAAGAAAAAATCATTCCACACAATCCACAGAACGATGAAAATCAGATTGAATATGTTATAGTTCCAAAGACAACCAATCCACAACAGCAAAGTGAGAAACGCACCCCAGTACAAGAAGTTGGAGGGAGCAGGCGAGCACACTCCACAGAAAGCTCAGATTCTGAAAAAACAAATCTTGGTTGCCACAAATGAAGCACAAATGCCTATTGTCACAGCCATGCTGCAAGTTGATTTGTCCAAGTTTTTCCACTTTGAAAGCATCAATATGGATGATAAATAATATAATGATCCTATCGATCTTAAATAACTTTAGCCTAGGTAAAAACGAAATAGTGTTGGAGTGCACCAATGTCTTACACATTTGTATTTAAAAGAAGATATTCCATGGCTAAGTTATTTTAACACATTTAATATAATGTATATATTTAATGTAAAACATTGGATCTAAAATTGATTATAAACTCGATTATATATATATGTGTGTGTGTGTGTGTGTGTGTGTATAAAAAGGAACAAGGGGAATCTGAGGAATTCAAATCACTAGAGGTTTCTCATCAAACCATCTCTTTTTTGTTTATAGCATAATTAATTTTGGGAATGGGACTTCAAATGAGTTAAATTCATATGAGAAAGCACTCTAACTATTTGTAACAACTACATGAATTGTGAATAATATCTTATTGTCCATCTCCCTTAACTAGGCAACCCTTTGGTACAATGATGGACATACCCTATCTAATAAGAATCAGATGTATCTCTTCAGTACTAGATACCAAAGGAACTCATCCTAAAACCAATCGTGGAATCAAAAGATGTGTTATAAATCTATGTTAGAAGAGAAGCACAAAAGAAAACTCCCATTATATTTAAGTAGTAAAGACTAGCAAAACCAAAAGGATGATAGTGGATGGTGTCTCAAACTCCTATATTAGTCAAGGCATGTGAACCAAGGAAACTATGGATACTCATGTACGGTTAGAGTGGGGAAATACATAGATTAAAAATTGCTTGAACCACGTATTAGGAACAAAATTATATGACATTAAAATAACTCTTTGTTTTGGAAGTCAATAAATCTAGCAAAGAAAAGGAATGTAGAATAGACTTGAGTCTTGAGAAATTATATATTGGCAGTTGAGTTGATTAATAAGGGTTCCTAGAACCATAATGTTTTCCTTGGGATTCATGATATCCATGTAGTGTAGAGTCTCAAGGCCTCTTCCTCTAGAGCCACTTTCAAGCATTTTTATTGAGAAAACAACTCCATCAATGACTTGGCTAAATTGTCTATAGAATCACAAGAAGGATTTCTATCTTGACAAAGCATCAAGGCGGAGGCCTTTCTCCTCCCTAACAAGCATATCAAAATATATAGTTATTTTCCTCATTTTCTCCCTATGTAGGATCATATCAATAATAATCCTTCAAATGATGTTTTATATGACATAAATTAAAAATGTTGATGGGTAAATTCTTGGGCCATTAGAGGCCTTCCTTGTAATCATGATCATAAAAAAAAAATTCCTTTTATGGTTCATCAAATATTAGTGATAAGCCCTTTTTAATTTAGCTCATAATAGTATGGACATTCATCTCTTGAAATACAAAATATATTATTCATTATTTCAATAAATTCAGCACCACCACTCCATCATACTGATGAAGATATAGATTATGATGAAATCCATGTTGAATAATGTATGCAAATTGGTAAATGCACATAATTATTATAACTAAAATATCACTTTATATATGAACAATACATAAACAATGAAATTGTTTCGAAATGTCACTTCAAAAATAGAGGCCAGGTAGGTTTACAATTAAGATTTTTACTTGAGAGTGTCTTCCTAACAAATTAAATTATTCTCAAATTATGCGTGTAAATAAAAAGGTATTCTACACAAATATTCCAATGAAAATTTGATACAGGAGAAAAGAGACTATTGTTCATAATATTAGACATAGTACATAATGATACGGAAATACATCATGTCTACTTTTATATATCTACAAAATAATATTAATAAAAATAAAAAGGATGAAAGGGGGTATACAGATGAGACCATATCCACTTCCTATGACCACCAAAAGGGCTAGTATCTTTCATCGACATATTTCATTTGACCAAGACTTAGTTCCACCACCTAAATCGAAAGGCAGATGTCGAGGTAGCCTAATGAGAAAAAAATTACTTACACATAATAGTCCATGGAATAAACAAAGTTATGATCCTCAAAAAATGCCAAAACCTTTTGAATGCAAGGCAAACCAAACCCAAGAGAACCAATCACCAATTAAATCAAAATTCCAATGAACTCTATCCTAAAGCACCCATGAGAAATGGTCATTGAGAAACATGACACACCTATTAATATATTTACACTCCGAGAAGTTGTGCTTCGCTATCTTATTTTAGTAAATGATAAGGATAGAGGCCGTCAAAAATCCCCTTCTACGCCAACTTGGCCTTGGACAAAACCCCCTAATAAACCATTAACAATGCAATAAATCTCGGGGGAGGTTGCAGCGAGAGGGGTTATTCTCTGCCTTGATCGAAAAGTTTAGAAAAAGTTCACCATGGGCATAGGAGTAACTACAAATAATCAGGCAGAAGAACTTGGCTTATGGAAAGGTTTGAGACTGTCATTAGTCGAAGGGGTTTCCCATTTATCATTTTTTTTTTATTCCCTTGTTACCATCAATAAATGTATTGATTGTTGTAAAAGAAAGGATCATGATCTATGTCCAACCATGCAAATAATAATCTTATTGATGGATAAGTTTGAAGATTAATATCGTAATTTATTCTTCCACACATCTGTTACATGGAGGGAGGCTCATAGATAAGTTGGATACCTCATTCTCCAGGTGGATAATTATAGTGAAGCATGACAGGATCATGGATATTTGGGATTGTGTCAGCTGAGATTTAATGTCGAGAGGTAGCGAAGGTATTGTGCTTACTGAGTTCGAGGAGGATTGCCTTCGGTTGATTGTGTGGGAATTTTTCTTGGAGAAAGAAGCAATGGAAAGGAATTTGATTGCATGGAGGGAATTAATGAAGAGAATTGAATCTAAAGCGACCTTTAGAACCATCAACTTGGAGTTTATCTTAGCTATAAGGAGATGGCATTTTGGATTGCAGCACACCCTTTCCGTGATAAGGATATGGCTGCTCTGTCTCGAAATGGAGCTAGAGACACTCCTAAGAATCCATTTGGAGCATTCAGGAACGAAGTGGAAGAAATGATATCATGGATAGGAGGGAAAATCATATCCAAAGCTAAGTCTCATTTTTCTCTCATGGTAGGTGAGCTACAAAATTTGAGGGGACAAAAATTTTCCAGGCAGCATCGAAGGTCATCATGACGAAGATTGAGAATCTTGATTGCAAGGTAGAGAACTCAAAATAAAAAGTAGAAATCACAGTTGTCTTAGTCCTAAAGGAGGCATTTGGCTTAGGGGAGGGAGGCGACAATGAACAATACAGGGGCATTCAGGGTGCTCCTTCTCTGGAGATCATTACTCAAATGGAAATTCAACAGGGGGGTATGCAGCGGGAGCTAGAGGAAGTGGGTCAGTCAGCGGAAGCCGAGGTAACAGAGATGGAAGAAGTTTTACAACATGTGCCAAATGATGTTGATTAGTCGGTATGTATATATATATATATATATGTTATGCAAGTATTTATAGCTTAATGGGGTTTTTTGGTGAATCTATAAGGATAATGTAGTAGAAAAGTTGGGAAAGAAAACTCTGAAAACCTTCTACCTCTGGTCAGAGCTATTTTGCAGGGATATAGATCTGATTTTGCTTTTGAATGTATTGGTTCTAACCAGAATGCAATTTATTTAATGGAAATATAACTTTTTCTTTAAAACAAAACAATGCAATAATTATCATCTTATAAGAAAATCGATAATAAAAAAATCTATGCAACCAATGAATCGATATATTCATCAAATCCTAGGATATCCAACGAGCATTTAGAACCAAGGATAACAAACGCCCTCCTTGCGACATCGAAAATAGACAATTAGAGGTACACTGATGAAGCAACTGCCTGAAACACCAACTTGAATCTTTCTAAAACAACATGGGAATTTTAACTTTCAACTTATAGAGCTCAACCTCTAAGACTTTTGCTAGCGGGGACTCGGTGATGTAGTTCCTCAAAGGTTGGGGTAAGACGCTATATGGGAAGTGAAGAAAGGATTTACTACAATATTTTTGTCAATGACATCAAATCAACTTAACATTAAGGTACTTCATATATTTGTACGTTTTCCACGAACTTGTCAAAAACAAGGATGGACTTTGTACATTTGTAATCTTCTCCTTGTTTACCATCATCGTAATCTAGCCTGGAAATTGTGGCAAATTTGCAATTTTGCTAAAGAAGAAATTTGTCTTTCCTATTGTTGAAGTGGATACAATTCCCTAAATTCCCTTTAGCAATGTTATCATATAATATTTGTAATAATTTGAAATGAATTATTATATTTTTGGTAAAATTTGAAGTCAAAAATCTCAATTTACATTATGGTTATCTTCAACCCATCAAAAGGACCAAATTCCAACACATAGAGACTTCTCCACTTATCAAATAATTTGAATACCATATTCTTCCATATTCTATTTTTCTATTTATGCAAAGTGGGTTTCCATAATTTCATAAACCTTTTGATATGAAAATTTTTCTTTTGTACCACGCTAAATAAATTGAAATGAAAATAACCTTCTAGAAACCACAAACTATAAAATATATTAAATTAACCATATAGTGTATTATATATATGTTTCTATTATATGATAGTCAAAGGTGCCAGCTATTAAAAATGACTACATATGAAAGTTTTACTTGAGATACATTGTTGAATTTTTTTTTTTGTCAAGTCTTATTCCGTAATATATGAAAATTATTGGGAATATGATAGTCAAAGGTGCCAGCTATTAAAAATGATTACATATGAAAGTTTTACTTGAGATACATTGTTGAAATTTTTTTTGTCAAGTCTTATTCCGTAATATATGAAAATTATTGGGAATCACGCTTCTCTCTTTAACCAATATTATAGGTTATATTAAATTATTTGACAATATTTATTTTTTAATTTTAACTAACTCCATTTTTCTAGAAAATAGTTATCCGGCCTATGATAATCCCAAACAAAGAAAAATAACTTCCAAAAATAGCTGGGAGCCCAAATTCATCATTGTTCCAATTTTAAATAGCCAAATCTGTCACTATTAAAAAACAACATTTCGAATATCTATTCTTATGTATTTGAAAATTTTATTCATGGCCATTCAAATGCCAAGTGTCAAATATGTATAGGTTTATATTTTAGGCAGCGGTAAAATATTCTATTGTGTATTTTTTTTTGTAAATTGGACTAACTCCAATTTTCTTTTAAGAAATAACTATCCCACCTATAATAATTCCAAACAAAGAAAAAGAGGGCCAAATGATAATAATAATTCCAAATAAAGAAAAAGAGGAGCCAAAATTCATTGATGATTCAAAAGCAACCGGTCAAATATCTATTTCTTGAGATTTGCATTCATCGTCATTCAAAATCCGAGTGTCAAATAAATCTCTATTTTCTTATTTTAGACAACTGTAAAATTTTGACTGTATTGTATTAATCAAAATCGAAACGTAACATTCTTGGTCATGTATCAGCGATTCCCCAGTCTTCCTTTCCCAAAGCAAAGTGGTCACCACAGTCCCTCTATAAAAGCTATCGTGGAGAGTGTGTTCAATCCACATTCTTTCGTTTTTGTTTCAACTGTGAACAACATAACCATGGGGTTTTTATATTCAAACATCCCACTTATTAGGTGTGCAATTTCATTGTTATTGGCTATCTTTATGTTAATCCCTGGATCATTATGTTGTGATAGCTGCCTCTACAGATCCAAACTCGTCTACCACAGCCAGCCTCCATTGCCTGAAATCATCAATGGTATGTATGTATACCGAATCTCGCCACGTTCATATTTGTATTCGGTTTTGAGAATGAATAGAATATTTGGATTACATGCAGTTATGGTGGTCACACCAGTGTGGTTTCTTTATAAAATGGATAGAATATAAATATGGAGCGGGTATGGTTTTATTTTAATAATTTGGGATGTAAAATTTCATTATGAATTTTGTTTTAAGCTTTCAAATTATGAATCTTGTTTTATTTTTTATATAAAATTTAAAATGGTTGCTCCCTTACTTAAAGTTACAAAATCTCATCACGACCTGACCTGTGTTTGTTTGTAGATGCGTCATGTCAGTATGGACCGTATGCAACAAATCTCATGAACAGTGGAAAGCAGTCAGTGGCCACTGCAAGTACCAAAATATATAGGGACGGAAAAGGATGCGGTGCATGCTATCAGGTGTGATGGAATTGGTTTTATTTAAATTTTTATTTTCAATCATCTAGCTTTAGCTTTCAAAATAATGATATAAATTCAGATCAATCATCAAATTAATTTTTATATGAGTTCCTACGCTAATCTCCTCAAATGTTCTCGGGGGAACCGTTTATTATAATTCTTTTGGCTAATTGAGTTGAACCAAATCAGATAAGATGTACAGATCCAGCACTTTGCACCAAATCAGGGGTGAAAGTTGTGGTTACAGGCATGTCAATCGACGATAGGACGGATTTTTACGTATACTCTCCCACCTTCCTGAGCTTGGCTCGCCCCAACAAAAGTGAGCAGCTTCTGAACAGGGGGGCTGGCCTGGACGTGGAGTATAAACGGTGAGCACGAAAACAGAAGCAAACAAAAAAGCCATAAGATCGATGGTATTTGCAGTTACAAGTGTGAATATTTATATTTATATTTATATGCGCGTATTATTGCAGAGTCCCATGCGAGTATCCAGGTCAAAATATGGCTATCAAGGTAGACGAAAGCAGTGCGTACCCGAACTTTCTTGCTGTCAAGTTTTTGTACGAAGGAGGCCAAACAGACATTTCCGCCGTTGAAGTTGCCCGGGTGAGTAACCACCTGTCATTTTCATATCACTCGTCTCTTCTAATAATTTTAATCAACAAATAACATTAGAATCCCACCTAAAAGAGAAATAGAATAATTGAGAAACACGTTGCAAAAATTTACGCTTACATGAAATCACACCATCTGAACCTCAATGGACTGACTGGTATCGCAGGTAGGACAATGGAGATGGTACAGTATGAGTTCGCGCAAATACAGTGCAGTTTGGGAGATTGCCAACAGTGATTTATTCGATGGGCAGGGCCAGCCCCCTTCCTTGTCGTTCCGCTTATTGGTTACCGGTGGCTCGGAGGGAAGTTGGGTGTGGCAGGCTGGACGCAATTTGCTGCCTGCAAATTGGAAAGTCGGCTCTGTTTATGACTCCGGACTTCAGATTACAGAAAGAGCACTCGAATTCAACTGCACTTCCTGCGCAACAGGCGATTGGAAAGATCAAAATTAAGGGGCCTACCTTATTAGATCAAAATTAAGGGGCCTACCTTATTTCCATCTGGTTATGGTTACCTTCCGGATTTCTATTTCTATGTTTACGTATAAAATAATCTGTTTATGACTCCGGACTTCAGATTATAATCTGTTTATGACTCCGGACTTCAGATTACAGAAAGAGCACTCGAATTCAACTGCACTTCCTGCACAACAGGGGATTGGAAAGATCAAAATTAAGGGGCTTACCTTATTTCCATCTGGTTATGGTTACTTTCCGGATTTCTATTTCTATGTTTACCTATAAAATAAATAAAAAATAATGTTTTTTAATTCGAAATACACGCAATGGTAAATGTTGACATAATCCAACTAAATAATGTTGCTATTGCTGGATGTAACGCTTTTTCTCAACACTGATGGTTTAAGTAAATAATGTTTTTTCTCATTTGAAAATAACCATGGTTGATTTAACTTTCAACCATTCGCTTAAATAAATACACAAGAGAAATCATTGTTGGAGAAAATATTCTAAAAGAAGAAAGTTTACCTCTAGCATAATTTTGTTATTGCCAAAAATTTCAAAGGTTCCAATTTGACAAGGAAAATCACAGTGAAAATTTGAATAAGATAGTTAATATTAGAAAATAGTGAATGGTAAGGATTACATAATAGCATAGATATTTCATCAATTTTCCAAATGTTTCTATGGAGAGAAGGTCACTAAGCATATTTATATTTTACCACTAGACAGTTACAAAATCTCATTCTCATTCATGCTCAAAACCAAAAAAGAAGATGAACACTCATGAAATGTTCAAGCATATATTTTTACAAGTATCTGGTTTCTTGCCCTCTCAAAAATCTTAATTTCAAAAATCTATTAATTTCCCTTTATGCTTTATGAGAACTTTCCATGCATTTTTCTATCCTTTCAACCACTCTAGAGTATGATGTCATGGGGACTCAATGAGTCCTAGCTTTTTTATTGATATGTCAAATATTGTTTCAAATTTCTTTTGTAGGGTAAATAATATAATTTCATTTTATGAAGCATTGAAGTGGTCTTGATGGAAAATAGAAGTTGCAACTTTGATCTAACATATCAAATTTGAAGGGTGTAATTCAAACATTTTCCATACTTGATATCTTTTGTGTTGTGTAGTTTCTTAGAAAAAATTGCGCTAGATATGTGTTGCACTATTTAACTAACACATATGGATTTCTATTTTTCCTTTTTCTCAATCCATGATTTAGGCACCCTACAAAATATCTATGCATTGGAATTATTTTGTCCATTTTGAGGGGGTACCTCGAACATCTTCAATCTGTAATCCATTTTTTTGTGTTATGTATTTTATGAAATCTTTTTGACACATTTGATCCTTTGAGCAAATTTGACCAAGGTATTATTTGTGTAACATACGAGGGAGTCTAATTTTCTTTTTTTCTTTCTTTTCAATCCATGTTTGGAAGGCTCCATATAGTATGCAGGCTTTCAAATTAATTAAAAGAGTTTGGATTTAAGATGAATTTGGATTTGTGAGGAGTTAGTGTTATATGGTATTCAATTTATGTTGGTGAGGGTGTGGTGTTGATGAATTTGGTCTTGTGCCTATATACCACATATCTTGGGTTGATGTTTGAACTAGTGGTCATTATTTAACTTCGCCCTCTTTGGGGAGCTATTTCTTATCATTGTCAAGTTATTGCTTATGGCTATTGGAAACCAGGTCATTTTTCAGTGTGGTACTAAAGTTGAGAGGATAGTAGTATTGTTGATAGAGGACTCAAACTTATTCAAGGTTCTTTTTCCTACCTCTCTTGTTTCCATTTCTAGATTTCTTTGGGCTTTTGAATTGCGGTTCTATTAGGTTGATTGAGGAGCTTAATTGTCGCTTTAGGTTTCGAACCACCTTGTCTATGTTGTTATTTTCTCCTGGTGTGCAAATTTTTTTTGTGGTCCTTCTTATTACATTCACCAAATATTGGTATGGCGTTGGAGGTTGTGGTGTCTCATGTCCTTACATTGTGGTGAATTACAAACCCTACTTGAATTTGGACCTCTAGTTTGGAGTTTGGGCGACGACCAGTTGTCTTTCGCTCTAGTTTAGAAGGGGCGATGGTTCATCCATTTGCTTGCTATTTCGTTTGTAGTGTTCTTACTGGTCATTTGCATTGTTCCCTTGCTGCTACCAGTATTGATCCTTGTCAGAGAATGGTGAGCTGACGAGGCAGTATAGGTAATGTTGGAGTTAAACGATCTCGGTGTTTTGTCTTTGACACAGTGGAAACTTTCTTTGATTTTGTCCCTCTTGATGTTCGTAAATAAATTCTAGCTTTGGAGTCTCAAGAATCTAGGGATCGCCCTTATCATTATGATTCACAAAGTATTGGTGATGGGTTGAAATGTGCTCCAAACCGTGTTCAAACCTCGGTATATTTAGGAAGAGAAGACTCCATTTCCTTGCATTCTCTATCCTTGCATCAAAAAATAAATACTTTGTTACATTTTATTCTCTAGGACAATCAAGTTGAAAATTATAATGTGTTTTGTTGGTTGGAAGGTATCAGGCATATGTTAAGGAATCATAGGTTTTGTCTTAACAACATTGACTCTTTTACGAGTCGCATGGAGAGTTTTTTTGGTGTCAGACTCAGCCTTGAGGAATCTCACGGACCCTATTAGAGATCCTATTGATCCACCAATTAGCAGTGCTCAAGACTATACCATAATTTCCTCTAATCAAGACTAAAAATATGGTTTCACGGTTTTTCCTTTTCCTTGAGAAGCTTGTTTTAGGGATACGAGTGGTTTTCCTTCTCTCAACAACAAGGACTTATGTAGATAGTTGGCTGTATTTGAAGACTTCTTGGTTTTGCATTTATTTATTTTTGTGAGCAGTGACTTATAGCTCATTTCTCTTGTAGCTTATTTTGTGAAAATTTTGTCACAGTTTATTTTCCTTGATATATCTCTATTTACCATCCATAACAGGCTTCCCTTCTACATTGGTTTTGTAAAGCAACAACTGTGGTTGACATTTTCTTTTACTGGAGAAGATGTTCACAATTTGTGCCATTTGCAAGGTGTTACCTATGTCTTTTCTCTTTGGATCATTACTGTTGATTTTTTATTATCTATGGATATTGTTGTAAGGATTTTGGACATTCGCTTGGAATTTTTCTTCTACACTTGATTTTGGTTCATGGCATGCTCGGAATTTGGGCCAAGTTGTTGTATTTTCACTTGTCTTGACTCCCTGGAGATTAGAATTGGCCTACGCAAGTTATGAGGAGTCCAACTCTTTTGATATTAGAACAATCTGATTGTGGATGCAATCATCATGTAATCTATTTTGAAGTAATATAACTTTCTATAATTCACGAAAAGGAAGAAGAGGTAGATGAATTTACATGGGGCGCTCTACAACCCATACGGAGGAGATGTTGTAATGTCCATAATAAGACTTGTTAAATAGTAATAATCAAGCACAACCTCCACTCATTTAAAAACAAAAAATAATAATAAATCAATTTAATTCAATTTGTTATATTGTAATGTTTACTTTTTTAATAGCACTGCAAATAACTCTTTTTTATAAAAAAATCATAGTGTAGGTATCACCTTAAAATAAATTTAGATAACGATGTTTCATATTGGTAATCATTGTATATCATAATATATAATTAACAAACATATAATTAGAATAAGCATATTTCTATATGTGGAAATGTTAAATATATATGTATATATAATATAAATAGTAGCTAAAAATAATTTTTCATTTAATGACATAAATTGATCAATTGGTCGGCATGTTATCCAATATTGTGTAAACCATGAGATTCAAGGTTCAAATCCCCATGTGGCTGATACCTACCTTAGAAGAAAAAGGTGAAAAAAATAAATAAATCAAAATCAAAAATTTTAAAAAAATAATAACAATTAAATAAATAAATTTTTGGGGAGTAATTTTTAGAAAAATGGAAACTAGGGAATCTTCTTTTTGGAAAAAACATGGAAAATTATCCCAGTTGTGAATATTAGCCCCTAAAATTTTTCGTGTCTAGAACATATATGAGAAAGGTGCATGGTGGTCCTTAACAACCAAATTTTCTTATATAATAGAATGTGTCAACAATAGAATCCCTCTATTTTGAATTGCAAACAATATTTCTCACCATAGAGCCTACGTAGCATGGGGGCAATGATTGTCAGAGCTTCTTTCATCCTCTCAATGTATTATAAATTTTTCCCCTTTATTTTGAAGGGATCATTATCATACCACCAGTATTTGATTAAGCTTTTGATTTCCCTTTCATCTCTAATACATTCTTTGACCATGAAGGTTTTAAGTAATTCTCTATCAAATTTAACTTTCGACCCATGAAAATGACGAAATTGCAACACATATAGACTTATCCACTTATCAAATGATGTGGATACCATAATCTTCCAATTTATATTTTTCCTTTTATGAAAATTTGGTTTCCATAATTTCATAAACCTTTTGATATCCTAGAAATCTAAAGAGAACGAGAGAGATTGATTGCACACAATAAATCACACTTAATAATTTTATTAATCCCCATAGGTACAGATATATAAGACATAAATTACTGACTTTGACACATCTAGATCAAGACTACGACTCATACATTGGAAACAACAGCTTCTATATTGACTCCTCGTAACTTCTAATGACAACTACACATGACATGGAAGCATTACTTCCAACACCTTCCCTTAACGTTTACATGTAAAACATTGAAAACACATATTACAACAACAATAATAATCTATGTCTGGTTGGTCTTCATCATCGCTCACATCCACTCTAGAATCTTGCAAACATCGTTATTTCACCACCACATGTTCGATCCGTCACTTGACCTCCATTTAAAACATAACTGGTTCAAACCATCTTTGACATAATTTGCAAAATTGACGCTTCTCGACCTCCAGAAGCGCGATGGGTCAGTCTCGATACATAACCACCCTATTGACATACCTCCATCTATTGAACACAAGGTCTTCATTTTTCTTCCCTGGTTATCTAGGAAGGTAGTCTGGGTACTGAATATATTCATAAGTCAATTATACAAGATGACCTCTTAAACACATAACCAAATTAACGTGTAAGTTGATGATCCTATCTCCACATGATGCCACCATCTTATGACAGATTATATATAATTAAATTAGTGATATGTTCTTGTGTCGTTATATGCATTAAGAACCACCAATTTGAAAACATGCTAATATATTCTGTAATTGGTCCTTCATTTGATTTTTCACAAATTACACTTGGACAATAACACATCATAATATAATAAAATTGCAATGTAGAACAAAACATTTCTACAACATAAAAAAGCACCAAAAAGGACTCATGCAAAACTAATGCCTTCTATTTAATCTATGCAAATCCACATTAAAGTAACATTGTTGTGAAAATTCCAATGGCATCATCATATTGTTTCTAACAGATCCTAATCCTGCCTCCATAACCTGCCTCGTGACCTATTTTGAGTTATGGAAAATAGTCTTTGGTTTGTAGGGTCTGGCATTGCCAGACATCGATTTCCATGGGAATTCCCTCTGGACTTAAAACATATATTTGCAAATTATTACCTTTCTCCATTCAGTTTGACCCTTTGTCTTTATATCCAATGACAGATACGTTGCTTCATGGTTCGATTTCGAGCTTGGCTTCGTATTTGACATTTCTGAAGGCACAACGTGGCCTTCTCTCGCACGGATCCACAATCAACCCCAAAATTAGCGACAATTTCGAGGCTTTGATGTCAAGAAGTTGTTTTCCAGCATCCTTTATCATTAGTTGCAACATATGGGACTGCATGTGTTTCTGGACGTGGGCAAATTTGAGTTGGAGAATTACTTTCCAAACAAAATGCATAACCCCATTTGCTTTCATTATGTTTGCAAGGGTCAAGCACTAATTTATGAGTCGTTGATGCAAGAGCATCCAAACTCCAAGTCAAATACATTTGACTAGACCTAGAGGTCTTTGATTTACGAAGGGAGTTGGTTCCCTAATGGTTAATTATTTGTAATTTTATATGTTTCTAGGGAATTCTATAAGGACTATAATTTTCTTTTCTTCTGTTTAAGGTGCATTTGAATATGTGATCAAAAGACCATCAAATCTCCAAATTAACATTTGTAGCAGTGGGTTTCAATAAACCAGCATTCATGGTCGACCCAAATGACCCTTGCGCAGTCGCAAGATCGAGAATCCTTCCATGCTTCCCATTATTATTTCTCTTCCCATCTGGAAAATCCAATCCAATACTCAAATACACATATTTCTCTCATTTCTTCAGAGAAATTTGTGATGAGGCAGTCATCTCTGCAAAATGCTACAACAAAGAACTTTTGCTACTAAACACAATGCATACAATAGAGAGCATGCGTATCAATGTTAATAAAAACAATATTAGTTATATATCACATCTCACGTCTAGATATGAGATGCCATACCCAATATATGTTGACGACAACAACCTCTGAAATCCGACCTCAAATTAATTTAAAACAGAACGACTACAACTCTCGATCTAATTCTTAGAACAAAGATCTGACCCGGATCAATAAGCTTCAACTGTGACAAATGAGAGTTGTTTCATTGCTATCTGTATTTCCCCCACAAGGCTATATGCATCCCTCACTTTGCAAATTCCAAAGCGCAGAAGGAAGTCAAAAAGTGGTTAAATCGTCGAAGCCTCCTCAACAGACCTTTCAGATTTAGCATCCATAAATATTCTAAATAAAATAGATTTTCCACTTATGATCAAGTCCAGCCGATCATATTATATGCTTTTCCCTTGGCCAATGTGATCCATAAAAATATTTATGTGCTTCTTAATCCATGCGAACACTGCGTCCTGATTTCTTGATCCCATATTTTCCCAGCTCTACCACATCGATTTTAGTGAGCCATCTTTTTCCAGATTGACCATGTATACAAATCAATGAATCAAACTTAGATAGAATGGATCCTCATAAAATTGTACGCAGGTCCACAAGCTCTGCCAGAGCCAGACAACCATGCAGCTTTCACATAGAAAACACACACACAACAATATTGCAACAGAAAAGAAACACTCACACACTATTAAATCTATGTACTTGCACACACTTTACCCTAAATTAATTATTTATATTGGATTAACTATCAAAATTTCCACATCTTCCTCGCTCTCCCTTAGGGATTCAAGCCAAATCTAGCTCTCATACCCAGTTAGAAATTTGAAGAAAACGAGAGAGATTGATTGCACACGACAAATCACACTTGATAATTTTATTGATCACTACAGGTACAAATATATAGGACATAAATTAATGACTTCGACACATCTAGATCATGATTATGACTCATACATTGGAAACATCACCTTCTAGTTTGACTCCTCGTAACTTCTAATAACAACTACACATGACATGGAAGCATTACTTCAAGAACAATTTTCAAAGATAGCTTGGAGCCAAAATTCATCAATTATATATTAAAACTCAAACCATTTAATTCATAGGGAAGTTATTAATTAAAATACTAGAGTATCTAGAATTAAATTTAACTTAGTTTAGTTAAACGTTCATTCCATTATCAAATTATCTCTTTTTGGTAAACTCAACAATTACATATTAAAAGGAATACCATATTAAACATAGCAAAAGTATTATCTAAAATATTATATTATCTAGAATCAAATTTAATGGATCTTATTTAAATTTTAATTCTATAATCAAATCAATTCAAGGAAAAGCTTGCAATTTCCATCTATAAAATCATAAATTTATTTATGGTTATTGTCAAAGTGTGAAACCCAAAGTTCAATTATTACATGCACATTAATAAACCTCATAATCTCTTTCATATCGAATAATTTCAAATGGAAAAGGGTTCCGGTTTACAATTGAAGCGGCTCTAAAACCAGGAAGCAGGAAGAACGTGGATCTCAACAAGCTACTGCGATGGCAACATCAAGCTTCAATTGCCGCAGGACGCTCGCACCTCTTGCAGAGTGGCTGATGGCTCGAATCCTCCGGAGATCTACGAGTCTACCCTTACCTTTGAGCACAAAGAACTACAAGAGGTAGGAAAATATTGCATCAGATCCACGAGAGATGGTGATGGGATGCAGAGACGGCCATCTGAGCGGCCTGACAAGCAAAAGGTGAGCGAAAAATCGTGCGCATATGAAAGAAATGGTAAGGGTTTATACAGCCATTGTTTTTTCAGCGTATCAGTCATAAGATCAAGGGATTTTCGGCACTTAGAATGCTAGGTATGGCATCCGTAGTGCTAGATCTGGCAGCCCAGCACGGGATGAGGCAGTATTGCCTTACATGCACATTATTCATAAACCTTACTTACGATACGCTGCACTTGTCTGGCATTTCCAATCTGGGAGGTGGAGAAGGGTTGTTGAGATCATTGAAAAGGGAACAATGGCATTGGCAGTCGCTGTAGCGCTGGGCCAGAATGACCCCACACCAAATTTGCTAAAAGAGACACTAGAGCCCACCCTCTATTATGCAGCATGTCCCGCCATCAGATCCGGAGAGGATTCAGTCTCCCCACCCTGTTGGACCTAGTCCCAGGTTACCCCACCCACGCTGGAGGACACGCCCAGATCTGGATCGGGTGCTGCATACAACCAGACCACATCTAAGGTTGACCACGTAACCGATGGAGCAGAGCAGACTGATGCAGCACGTAAAGGAAACAACCCAAAAAAACAGAGAGCCGCGACGATTGTGCCGGAACAGGTAAACACCCCAACATTGGATCCTGAAGCAGCTACTCTTGAACTACTCGAAGGCAAACAAAGTACTCTCTTTATCAAATCTATGGAAGGGAACACAGTGTGCATTAAGATAGGGAGATGGGAGAAGATAAAAACACTCAAACAGAGGATACAAGACAGGACGGGTATCCCACCTTGCAAACAACTCCTGACATACACAGGAAAAGTATTGTAGGAGGAGCGCAAACTAAAATACTATGACATACTCAATGACTCAACCATCTGCCTTAGCACAAGACTCCGCAGCGGCTACTCCGGCACAAGCACAAAAGGACCTGTTTCCTTCAAAGATGCAGTAAAAGGGAAGATGGAACCTCAAGTGCAAACAGAACAGCAAGCTACAACTCCTGATGCCTACAACGTCGAGCAGACAACTCAAAATCCTGCATTAACAATTGTTGTACTTGTGGTAAATGAAATACAGGCTGATTATTTATCTAAAGCAGTGATATGCAGGTTTAATGGTTTTTGGCCCAAACTGTAAGCCTTCGTCAATGGATTTACTCCATATGGATAGAAAATTGTGATATCCACCTCTGTTCAAAAGGATCTTTTATTGTCAAATTCGACACAGTAAATGACAGGGAATATGCATTGAACGAGGGACCATTGTTCTGGGGTAATGATGGCCCCTTTATGACATCTTGATTCCCAGAATTTGACCCAAACACCATGGTGGTTTCCAAAATTCCTGTGTGGGTAAAGTTATATAACCTACCTCTACACTTTTAGCACATAAAAGTATTAGAAGGCATTGGCAATGCATTGGGGAAATTCTTAAAAGTAGAGAGTTAGCGCCTTTCCAAGGATATCTACACATTTTCCAAGATCTGTGTGGAGGTAAATCTCAGTCAAGGATTACCTGACCACATTCTCTTACTCCACAACGAAAAGAAATGGGCCCAACCACTTCATTATGAAAACACTGCCTTCAAATGCCACATATGTCGTCAAACTGAACATCTACAAAATGCGTGCCCACAAAACAAAAAAGACAGGAAAAAAAGACAGCCACCAAAGCCGAAAGGATGGCAGTTTTCAACCACATGGGCAGAAGACATAGAAGAAGAAAAAAACACAGAAACCACCAACATATTTCAAGAAGCAGAATATCCAGGAAATAATCCATAAATCAATGAAAAAATCATTCCACACAATCCACAGAACGATGAAAATCAGATTGAATATGTTATAGTTCCAAATACAACCAATCCACAACAGCAAAGTGAGAAACGCACCCCAGTACAAGAAGTTGGAGGCAGCAGGCGAGCACACTCCACAGAAAGCTCAGATTCTGAAAAAACAAATCTTGGTTGCCACAAATGAAGCACAAATGCCTATTGTAACAGCCATGCTGCAAGTTGATTTGTCCAAGTTTTTCCACTTTGAAAGCATCAATATGGATGATAAATAATATAATGATCCTATTGATCTTAAATAACTTTAGCCTAGGTAAAAACGAAATAGTGTTGGAGTGCACCAATGTCTTACACATTTGTATTTAAAAGAAGATATTCCATGGCTAAGTTATTTTAACACATTTAATATAATGTATATATTTAATGTAAAACATTGGATCTAAAATTGATTATAAACTCGATTATATATATATGTGTGTGTGTGTGTGTGTGTGTGTATAAAAAGGAACAAGGGGAATCTGAGGAATTCAAATCACTAGAGGTTTCTCATCAAACCATCTCTTTTTTGTTTATAGCATAATTAATTTTGGGAATGGGACTTCAAATGAGTTAAATTCATATGAGAAAGCACTCTAACTATTTGTAACAACTACATGAATTGTGAATAATATCTTATTGTCCATCTCCCTTAACTAGGCAACCCTTTGGTACAATGATGGACATACCCTATCTAATAAGAATCAGATGTATCTCTTCAGTACTAGATACCAAAGGAACTCATCCTAAAACCAATCGTGGAATCAAAATATGTGTTATAAATCTATGTTAGAAGAGAAGCACAAAAGAAAACTCCCATTATATTTAAGTAGTAAAGACTAGCAAAACCAAAAGGATGATAGTGGATGGTGTCTCAAACTCCTATATTAGTCAAGGCATGTGAACCAAGGAAACTATGGATACTCATGTACGGTTAGAGTGGGCAAATACATAGATTAAAAATTGCTTGAACCACGTATTAGGAACAAAATTATATGACATTAAAATAACTCTTTGTTTTGGAAGTCAATAAATCTAGCAAAGAAAAGGAATGTAGAATAGACTTGAGTCTTGAGAAATTATATATTGGCAGTTGAGTTGATTAATAAGGGTTCCTAGAACCATAATGTTTTCCTTGGGATTCATGATATCCATGTAGTGTAGAGTCTCAAGGCCTCTTCCTCTAGAGCCACTTTCAAGCATTTTTATTGAGAAAACAACTCCATCAATGACTTGGCTAAATTGTCTATAGAATCACAAGAAGGATTTCTATCTTGACAAAGCATCAAGGCGGAGGCCTTTCTCCTCCCTAACAAGCATATCAAAATATATAGTTATTTTCCTCATTTTCTCCCTATGTAGGATCATATCAATAATAATCCTTCAAATGATGTTTTATATGACATAAATTAAAAAAGTTGATGGGTAAATTCTTAGGCCATTAGAGGCCTTCCTTGTAATCATGATCATAAAAAAAAAATTCCTTTGATGGTTCATCAAATATTAGTGATAAGCCCTTTTTAATTTAGCTCATAATAGTATGGACATTCATCTCTTGAAATACAAAATATATTATTCATTATTTCAATAAATTCAGCACCACCACTCCATCATACTGATGAAGATATAGATTATGATGAAATCCATGTTGAATAATGTATACAAATTGGTAAATGCACATAATTATTATAACTAAAATATCACTTTATATATGAACAATACATAAACAATGAAATTGTTTCCAAATGTCACTTCAAAAATAGAGGCCAGGTAGGTTTACAATTAAGATTTTTACTTGAGAGTGTCTTCCTAACAAATTAAATTATTCTCAAATTATGCGTGTAAATAAAAAGGTATTCTACACAAATATTCCAATGAAAATTTGATACAGGAGAAAAGAGACTATTGTTCATAATATTAGACATAGTACATAATGATACGGAAATACATCATGTCTACTTTTATATATCTACAAAATAATATTAATAAAAATAAAAAGGATGAAAGGGGGTATACAGATGAGACCATATCCACTTCCTATGACCACCAAAAGGGCTAGTATCTTTCATCGACATATTTCATTTGACCAAGACTTAGTTCCACCACCTAAATCGAAAGGCAGATGTCGAGGTAGCCTAATGAGAAAAAAATTACTTACACATAATAGTCCATGGAATAAACAAAGTTATGATCCTCAAAAAATGCCAAAACCTTTTGAATGCAAGGCAAACCAAACCCAAGAGAACCAATCACCAATTAAATCAAAATTCCAATGAACTCTATCCTAAAGCACCCATGAGAAATGGTCATTGAGAAACATGACACACCTATTAATATATTTACACTCCGAGAAGTTGTGCTTCGCTATCTTATTTTAGTAAATGATAAGGATAGAGGCCGTCAAAAATCCCCTTCTACGCCAACTTGGCCTTGGACAAAACCCCCTAATAAACCATTAACAATGCAATAAATCTCGGGGGAGGTTGCAGCGAGAGGGGTTATTCTCTGCCTTGATCGAAAAGTTTAGAAAAAGTTCACCATGGGCATAGGAGTAACTACAAATAATCAGGCAGAAGAACTTGGCTTATGGAAAGGTTTGAGACTGTCATTAGTCGAAGGGGTTTCCCATTTATCATTTTTTTTTTATTCCCTTGTTACCATCAATAAATGTATTGATTGTTGTAAAAGAAAGGATCATGATCTATGTCCAACCATGCAAATAATAATCTTATTGATGGATAAGTTTGAAGATTAATATCGTAATTTATTCTTCCACACATCTGTTACATGGAGGGAGGCTCATAGATAAGTTGGATACCTCATTCTCCAGGTGGATAATTATAGTGAAGCATGACAGGATCATGGATATTTGGGATTGTGTCAGCTGAGATTTAATGTCGAGAGGTAGCGAAGGTATTGTGCTTACTGAGTTCGAGGAGGATTGCCTTCGGTTGATTGTGTGGGAATTTTTCTTGGAGAAAGAAGCAATGGAAAGGAATTTGATTGCATGGAGGGAATTAATGAAGAGAATTGAATCTAAAGCGACCTTTAGAACCATCAACTTGGAGTTTATCTTAGCTATAAGGAGATGGCATTTTGGATTGCAGCACACCCTTTCCGTGATAAGGATATGGCTGCTCTGTCTCGAAATGGAGCTAGAGACACTCCTAAGAATCCATTTGGAGCATTCAGGAACGAAGTGGAAGAAATGATATCATGGATAGGAGGGAAAATCATATCCAAAGCTAAGTCTCATTTTTCTCTCATGGTAGGTGAGCTACAAAATTTGAGGGGACGAAAATTTTCCAGGCAGCATCGAAGGTCATCATGACGAAGATTGAGAATCTTGATTGCAAGGTAGAGAACTCAAAATAAAAAGTAGAAATCACAGTTGTCTTAGTCCTAAAGGAGGCATTTGGCTTAGGGGAGGGAGGCGACAATGAACAATACAGGGGCATTCAGGGTGCTCCTTCTCTGGAGATCATTACTCAAATGGAAATTCAACAGGGGGGTATGCAGCGGGAGCTAGAGGAAGTGGGTCAGTCAGCGGAAGCCGAGGTAACAGAGATGGAAGAAGTTTTACAACATGTGCCAAATGATGTTGATTAGTCGGTATGTATATATATATATATATATGTTATGCAAGTATTTATAGCTTAATGGGGTTTTTTGGTGAATCTATAAGGATAATGTAGTAGAAAAGTTGGGAAAGAAAACTCTGAAAACCTTCTACCTCTGGTCAGAGCTATTTTGCAGGGATATAGATCTGATTTTGCTTTTGAATGTATTGGTTCTAACCAGAATGCAATTTATTTAATGGAAATATAACTTTTTCTTTAAAACAAAACAATGCAATAATTATCATCTTATAAGAAAATCGATAATAAAAAAATCTATGCAACCAATGAATCGATATATTCATCAAATCCTAGGATATCCAACGAGCATTTAGAACCAAGGATAACAAACGCCCTCCTTGCGACATCGAAAATAGACAATTAGAGGTACACTGATGAAGCAACTGCCTGAAACACCAACCTGAATCTTTCTAAAACAACATGGGAATTTTAACTTTCAACTTATAGAGCTCAACCTCTAAGACTTTTGCTAGCGGGGACTCGGTGATGTAGTTCCTCAAAGGTTGGGGTAAGACGCTATATGGGAAGTGAAGAAAGGATTTACTACAATATTTTTGTCAATGACATCAAATCAACTTAACATTAAGGTACTTCATATATTTGTACGTTTTCCACGAACTTGTCAAAAACAAGGATGGACTTTGTACATTTGTAATCTTCTCCTTGTTTACCATCATCGTAATCTAGCCTGGAAATTGTGGCAAATTTGCAATTTTGCTAAAGAAGAAATTTGTCTTTCCTATTGTTGAAGTGGATACAATTCCCTAAATTCCCTTTAGCAATGTTATCATATAATATTTGTAATAATTTGAAATGAATTATTATATTTTTGGTAAAATTTGAAGTCAAAAATCTCAATTTACATTATGGTTATCTTCAACCCATCAAAAGGACCAAATTCCAACACATAGAGACTTCTCCACTTATCAAATAATTTGAATACCATATTCTTCCATATTCTATTTTTCTATTTATGCAAAGTGGGTTTCCATAATTTCATAAACCTTTTGATATGAAAATTTTTCTTTTGTACCACGCTAAATAAATTGAAATGAAAATAACCTTCTAGAAACCACAAACTATAAAATATATTAAATTAACCATATAGTGTATTATATATATGTTTCTATTATATGATAGTCAAAGGTGCCAGCTATTAAAAATGACTACATATGAAAGTTTTACTTGAGATACATTGTTGAATTTTTTTTTTGTCAAGTCTTATTCCGTAATATATGAAAATTATTGGGAATATGATAGTCAAAGGTGCCAGCTATTAAAAATGATTACATATGAAAGTTTTACTTGAGATACATTGTTGAAATTTTTTTTGTCAAGTCTTATTCCGTAATATATGAAAATTATTGGGAATCACGCTTCTCTCTTTAACCAATATTATAGGTTATATTAAATTATTTGACAATATTTATTTTTTAATTTTAACTAACTCCATTTTTCTAGAAAATAGTTATCCGGCCTATGATAATCCCAAACAAAGAAAAATAACTTCCAAAAATAGCTGGGAGCCCAAATTCATCATTGTTCCAATTTTAAATAGCCAAATCTGTCACTATTAAAAAACAACATTTCGAATATCTATTCTTATGTATTTGAAAATTTTATTCATGGCCATTCAAATGCCAAGTGTCAAATATGTATAGGTTTATATTTTAGGCAGCGGTAAAATATTCTATTGTGTATTTTTTTTTGTAAATTGGACTAACTCCAATTTTCTTTTAAGAAATAACTATCCCACCTATAATAATTCCAAACAAAGAAAAAGAGGGCCAAATGATAATAATAATTCCAAATAAAGAAAAAGAGGAGCCAAAATTCATTGATGATTCAAAAGCAACCGGTCAAATATCTATTTCTTGAGATTTGCATTCATCGTCATTCAAAATCCGAGTGTCAAATAAATCTCTATTTTCTTATTTTAGACAACTGTAAAATTTTGACTGTATTGTATTAATCAAAATCGAAACGTAACATTCTTGGTCATGTATCAGCGATTCCCCAGTCTTCCTTTCCCAAAGCAAAGTGGTCACCACAGTCCCTCTATAAAAGCTATCGTGGAGAGTGTGTTCAATCCACATTCTTTCGTTTTTGTTTCAACTGTGAACAACATAACCATGGGGTTTTTATATTCAAACATCCCACTTATTAGGTGTGCAATTTCATTGTTATTGGCTATCTTTATGTTAATCCCTGGATCATTATGTTGTGATAGCTGCCTCTACAGATCCAAACTCGTCTACCACAGCCAGCCTCCATTGCCTGAAATCATCAATGGTATGTATGTATACCGAATCTCGCCACGTTCATATTTGTATTCGGTTTTGAGAATGAATAGAATATTTGGATTACATGCAGTTATGGTGGTCACACCAGTGTGGTTTCTTTATAAAATGGATAGAATATAAATATGGAGCGGGTATGGTTTTATTTTAATAATTTGGGATGTAAAATTTCATTATGAATTTTGTTTTAAGCTTTCAAATTATGAATCTTGTTTTATTTTTTATATAAAATTTAAAATGGTTGCTCCCTTACTTAAAGTTACAAAATCTCATCACGACCTGACCTGTGTTTGTTTGTAGATGCGTCATGTCAGTATGGACCGTATGCAACAAATCTCATGAACAGTGGAAAGCAGTCAGTGGCCACTGCAAGTACCAAAATATATAGGGACGGAAAAGGATGCGGTGCATGCTATCAGGTGTGATGGAATTGGTTTTATTTAAATTTTTATTTTCAATCATCTAGCTTTAGCTTTCAAAATAATGATATAAATTCAGATCAATCATCAAATTAATTTTTATATGAGTTCCTACGCTAATCTCCTCAAATGTTCTCGGGGGAACCGTTTATTATAATTCTTTTGGCTAATTGAGTTGAACCAAATCAGATAAGATGTACAGATCCAGCACTTTGCACCAAATCAGGGGTGAAAGTTGTGGTTACAGGCATGTCAATCGACGATAGGACGGATTTTTACGTATACTCTCCCCCCTTCCTGAGCTTGGCTCGCCCCAACAAAAGTGAGCAGCTTCTGAACAGGGGGGCTGGCCTGGACGTGGAGTATAAACGGTGAGCACGAAAACAGAAGCAAACAAAAAAGCCATAAGATCGATGGTATTTGCAGTTACAAGTGTGAATATTTATATTTATATTTATATGCGCGTATTATTGCAGAGTCCCATGCGAGTATCCAGGTCAAAATATGGCTATCAAGGTAGACGAAAGCAGTGCGTACCCGAACTTTCTTGCTGTCAAGTTTTTGTACGAAGGAGGCCAAACAGACATTTCCGCCGTTGAAGTTGCCCGGGTGAGTAACCACCTGTCATTTTCATATCACTCGTCTCTTCTAATAATTTTAATCAACAAATAACATTAGAATCCCACCTAAAAGAGAAATAGAATAATTGAGAAACACGTTGCAAAAATTTACGCTTAAATGAAATCACACCATCTGAACCTCAATGGACTGACTGGTATCGCAGGTAGGACAATGGAGATGGTACAGTATGAGTCCGCGCAAATACAGTGCAGTTTGGGAGATTGCCAACAGTGATTTATTCGATGGGCAAGGCCAGCCCCCTTCCTTGTCGTTCCGCTTATTGGTTACCGGTGGCTCGGAGGGAAGTTGGGTGTGGCAGGCTGGACGCAATTTGCTGCCTGCAAATTGGAAAGTCGGCTCTGTTTATGACTCCGGACTTCAGATTACAGAAAGAGCACTCGAATTCAACTGCACTTCCTGCGCAACAGGCGATTGGAAAGATCAAAATTAAGGGGCCTACCTTATTAGATCAAAATTAAGGGGCCTACCTTATTTCCATCTGGTTATGGTTACCTTCCGGATTTCTATTTCTATGTTTACGTATAAAATAATCTGTTTATGACTCCGGACTTCAGATTATAATCTGTTTATGACTCCGGACTTCAGATTACAGAAAGAGCACTCGAATTCAACTGCACTTCCTGCACAACAGGCGATTGGAAAGATCAAAATTAAGGGGCTTACCTTATTTCCATCTGGTTATGGTTACTTTCCGGATTTCTATTTCTATGTTTACCTATAAAATAAATAAAAAATAATGTTTTTTAATTCGAAATACACGCAATGGTAAATGTTGACATAATCCAACTAAATAATGTTGCTATTGCGGGATGTAACGCTTTTTCTCAACACTGATGGTTTAAGTAAATAATGTTTTTTCTCATTTGAAAATAACCATGGTTGATTTAACTTTCAACCATTCGCTTAAATAAATACACAAGAGAAATCATTGTTGGAGAAAATATTCTAAAAGAAGAAAGTTTACCTCTAGCATAATTTTGTTATTGCCAAAAATTTCAAAGGTTCCAATTTGACAAGGAAAATCACAGTGAAAATTTGAATAAGATAGTTAATATTAGAAAATAGTGAATGGTAAGGATTACATAATAGCATAGATATTTCATCAATTTTCCAAATGTTGCTATGGAGAGAAGGTCACTAAGCATATTTATATTTTACCACTAGACAGTTACAAAATCTCATTCTCATTCATGCTCAAAACCAAAAAAGAAGATGAACACTCATGAAATGTTCAAGCATATATTTTTACAAGTATCTGGTTTCTTGCCCTCTCAAAAATCTTAATTTCAAAAATCTATTAATTTCCCTTTATGCTTTATGAGAACTTTCCATGCATTTTTCTATCCTTTCAACCACTCTAGAGTATGATGTCATGGGGACTCAATGAGTCCTAGCTTTTTTATTGATATGTCAAATATTGTTTCAAATTTCTTTTGTAGGGTAAATAATATAATTTCATTTTATGAAGCATTGAAGTGGTCTTGATGGAAAATAGAAGTTGCAACTTTGATCTAACATATCAAATTTGAAGGGTGTAATTCAAACATTTTCCATACTTGATATCTTTTGTGTTGTGTAGTTTCTTAGAAAAAATTGCGCTAGATATGTGTTGCACTATTTAACTAACACATATGGATTTCTATTTTTCCTTTTTCTCAATCCATGATTTAGGCACCCTACAAAATATCTATGCATTGGAATTATTTTGTCCATTTTGAGGGGGTACCTCGAACATCTTCAATCTGTAATCCATTTTTTTGTGTTATGTAGTTTATGAAATCTTTTTGACACATCTGATCCTTTGAGCAAATTTGACCAAGGTATTATTTGTGTAACATACGAGGGAGTCTAATTTTCTTTTTTTCTTTCTTTTCAATCCATGTTTGGAAGGCTCCATATAGTATGCAGGCTTTCAAATTAATTAAAAGAGTTTGGATTTAAGATGAATTTGGATTTGTGAGGAGTTAGTGTTATATGGTATTCAATTTATGTTGGTGAGGGTGTGGTGTTGATGAATTTGGTCTTGTGCCTATATACCACATATCTTGGGTTGATGTTTGAACTAGTGGTCATTATTTAACTTCGCCCTCTTTGGGGAGCTATTTCTTATCATTGTCAAGTTATTGCTTATGGCTATTGGAAACCAGGTCATTTTTCAGTGTGGTACTAAAGTTGAGAGGATAGTAGTATTGTTGATAGAGGACTCAAACTTATTCAAGGTTCTTTTTCCTACCTCTCTTGTTTCCATCTCTAGATTTCTTTGGGCTTTTGAATTGCGGTTCTATTAGGTTGATTGAGGAGCTTAATTGTCGCTTTAGGTTTCGAACCACCTTGTCTATGTTGTTATTTTCTCCTGGTGTGCAAATTTTTTTTGTGGTCCTTCTTATTACATTCACCAAATATTGGTATGGCGTTGGAGGTTGTGGTGTCTCATGTCCTTACATTGTGGTGAATTACAAACCCTACTTGAATTTGGACCTCTAGTTTGGAGTTTGGGCGACGACCAGTTGTCTTTCGCTCTAGTTTAGAAGGGGCGATGGTTCATCCATTTGCTTGCTATTTCGTTTGTAGTGTTCTTACTGGTCATTTGCATTGTTCCCTTGCTGCTACCAGTATTGATCCTTGTCAGAGAATGGTGAGCTGACGAGGCAGTATAGGTAATGTTGGAGTTAAACGATCTCGGTGTTTTGCCTTTGACACAGTGGAAACTTTCTTTGATTTTGTCCCTCTTGATGTTCGTAAATAAATTCTAGCTTTGGAGTCTCAAGAATCTAGGGATCGCCCTTATCATTATGATTCACAAAGTATTGGTGATGGGTTGAAATGTGCTCCAAACCGTGTTCAAACCTCGGTATATTTAGGAAGAGAAGACTCCATTTCCTTGCATTCTCTATCCTTGCATCAAAAAATAAATACTTTGTTACATTTTATTCTCTAGGACAATCAAGTTGAAAATTATAATGTGTTTTGTTGGTTGGAAGGTATCAGGCATATGTTAAGGAATCATAGGTTTTGTCTTAACAACATTGACTCTTTTACGAGTCGCATGGAGAGTTTTTTTGGTGTCAGACTCAGCCTTGAGGAATCTCACGGACCCTATTAGAGATCCTATTGATCCACCAATTAGCAGTGCTCAAGACTATACCATAATTTCCTCTAATCAAGACTAAAAATATGGTTTCACGGTTTTTCCTTTTCCTTGAGAAGCTTGTTTTAGGGATACGAGTGGTTTTCCTTCTCTCAACAACAAGGACTTATGTAGATAGTTGGCTGTATTTGAAGACTTCTTGGTTTTGCATTTATTTATTTTTGTGAGCAGTGACTTATAGCTCATTTCTCTTGTAGCTTATTTTGTGAAAATTTTGTCACAGTTTATTTTCCTTGATATATCTCTATTTACCATCCATAACAGGCTTCCCTTCTACATTGGTTTTGTAAAGCAACAACTGTGGTTGACATTTTCTTTTACTGGAGAAGATGTTCACGATTTGTGCCATTTGCAAGGTGTTACCTATGTCTTTTCTCTTTGGATCATTACTGTTGATTTTTTATTATCTATGGATATTGTTGTAAGGATTTTGGACATTCGCTTGGAATTTTTCTTCTACACTTGATTTTGGTTCATGGCATGCTCGGAATTTGGGCCAAGTTGTTGTATTTTCACTTGTCTTGACTCCCTGGAGATTAGAATTTGGCCTACGCAAGTTATGAGGAGTCCAACTCTTTTGATATTAGAACAATCTGATTGTGGATGCAATCATCATGTAATCTATTTTGAAGTAATATAACTTTCTATAATTCACGAAAAGGAAGAAGAGGTAGATGAATTTACATGGGGCGCTCTACAACCCATACGGAGGAGATGTTGTAATGTCCATAATAAGACTTGTTAAATAGTAATAATCAAGCACAACCTCCACTCATTTAAAAACAAAAAATAATAATAAATCAATTTAATTCAATTTGTTATATTGTAATGTTTACTTTTTTAATAGCACTGCAAATAACTCTTTTTTATAAAAAAATCATAGTGTAGGTATCACCTTAAAATAAATTTAGATAACGATGTTTCATATTGGTAATCATTGTATATCATAATATATAATTAACAAACATATAATTAGAATAAGCATATTTCTATATGTGGAAATGTTAAATATATATGTATATATAATATAAATAGTAGCTAAAAATAATTTTTCATTTAATGACATAAATTGATCAATTGGTCGGCATGTTATCCAATATTGTGTAAACCATGAGATTCAAGGTTCAAATCCCCATGTGGCTGATACCTACCTTAGAAGAAAAAGGTGAAAAAAATAAATAAATCAAAATCAAAAATTTTAAAAAAATAATAACAATTAAATAAATAAATTTTTGGGGAGTAATTTTTAGAAAAATGGAAACTAGGGAATCTTCTTTTTGGAAAAAACATGGAAAATTATCCCAGTTGTGAATATTAGCCCCTAAAATTTTTCGTGTCTAGAACATATATGAGAAAGGTGCATGGTGGTCCTTAACAACCAAATTTTCTTATATAATAGAATGTGTCAACAATAGAATCCCTCTATTTTGAATTGCAAACAATATTTCTCACCATAGAGCCTACGTAGCATGGGGGCAATGATTGTCAGAGCTTCTTTCATCCTCTCAATGTATTATAAATTTTTCCCCTTTATTTTGAAGGGATCATTATCATACCACCAGTATTTGATTAAGCTTTTGATTTCCCTTTCATCTCTAATACATTCTTTGACCATGAAGGTTTTAAGTAATTCTCTATCAAATTTAACTTTCGACCCATGAAAATGACGAAATTGCAACACATATAGACTTATCCACTTATCAAATGATGTGGATACCATAATCTTCCAATTTATATTTTTCCTTTTATGAAAATTTGGTTTCCATAATTTCATAAACCTTTTGATATCCTAGAAATCTAAAGAGAACGAGAGAGATTGATTGCACACAATAAATCACACTTAATAATTTTATTAATCCCCATAGGTACAGATATATAAGACATAAATTACTGACTTTGACACATCTAGATCAAGACTACGACTCATACATTGGAAACAACAGCTTCTATATTGACTCCTCGTAACTTCTAATGACAACTACACATGACATGGAAGCATTACTTCCAACACCTTCCCTTAACGTTTACATGTAAAACATTGAAAACACATATTACAACAACAATAATAATCTATGTCTGGTTGGTCTTCATCATCGCTCACATCCACTCTAGAATCTTGCAAACATCGTTATTTCACCACCACATGTTCGATCCGTCACTTGACCTCCATTTAAAACATAACTGGTTCAAACCATCTTTGACATAATTTGCAAAATTGACGCTTCTCGACCTCCAGAAGCGCGATGGGTCAGTCTCGATACATAACCACCCTATTGACATACCTCCATCTATTGAACACAAGGTCTTCATTTTTCTTCCCTGGTTATCTAGGAAGGTAGTCTGGGTACTGAATATATTCATAAGTCAATTATACAAGATGACCTCTTAAACACATAACCAAATTAACGTGTAAGTTGATGATCCTATCTCCACATGATGCCACCATCTTATGACAGATTATATATAATTAAATTAGTGATATGTTCTTGTGTCGTTATATGCATTAAGAACCACCAATTTGAAAACATGCTAATATATTCTGTAATTGGTCCTTCATTTGATTTTTCACAAATTACACTTGGACAATAACACATCATAATATAATAAAATTGCAATGTAGAACAAAACATTTCTACAACATAAAAAAGCACCAAAAAGGACTCATGCAAAACTAATGCCTTCTATTTAATCTATGCAAATCCACATTAAAGTAACATTGTTGTGAAAATTCCAATGGCATCATCATATTGTTTCTAACAGATCCTAATCCTGCCTCCATAACCTGCCTCGTGACCTATTTTGAGTTATGGAAAATAGTCTTTGGTTTGTAGGGTCTGGCATTGCCAGACATCGATTTCCATGGGAATTCCCTCTGGACTTAAAACATATATTTGCAAATTATTACCTTTCTCCATTCAGTTTGACCCTTTGTCTTTATATCCAATGACAGATACGTTGCTTCATGGTTCGATTTCGAGCTTGGCTTCGTATTTGACATTTCTGAAGGCACAACGTGGCCTTCTCTCGCACGGATCCACAATCAACCCCAAAATTAGCGACAATTTCGAGGCTTTGATGTCAAGAAGTTGTTTTCCAGCATCCTTTATCATTAGTTGCAACATATGGGACTGCATGTGTTTCTGGACGTGGGCAAATTTGAGTTGGAGAATTACTTTCCAAACAAAATGCATAACCCCATTTGCTTTCATTATGTTTGCAAGGGTCAAGCACTAATTTATGAGTCGTTGATGCAAGAGCATCCAAACTCCAAGTCAAATACATTTGACTAGACCTAGAGGTCTTTGATTTACGAAGGGAGTTGGTTCCCTAATGGTTAATTATTTGTAATTTTATATGTTTCTAGGGAATTCTATAAGGACTATAATTTTCTTTTCTTCTGTTTAAGGTGCATTTGAATATGTGATCAAAAGACCATCAAATCTCCAAATTAACATTTGTAGCAGTGGGTTTCAATAAACCAGCATTCATGGTCGACCCAAATGACCCTTGCGCAGTCGCAAGATCGAGAATCCTTCCATGCTTCCCATTATTATTTCTCTTCCCATCTGGAAAATCCAATCCAATACTCAAATACACATATTTCTCTCATTTCTTCAAAGAAATTTGTGATGAGGCAGTCATCTCTGCAAAATGCTACAACAAAGAACTTTTGCTACTAAACACAATGCATACAATAGAGAGCATGCGTATCAATGTTAATAAAAACAATATTAGTTATATATCACATCTCACGTCTAGATATGAGATGCCATACCCAATATATGTTGACGACAACAACCTCTGAAATCCGACCTCAAATTAATTTAAAACAGAACGACTACAACTCTCGATCTAATTCTTAGAACAAAGATCTGACCCGGATCAATAAGCTTCAACTGTGACAAATGAGAGTTGTTTCATTGCTATCTGTATTTCCCCCACACGGCTATATGCATCCCTCACTTTGCAAATTCCAAAGCGCAGAAGGAAGTCAGAAAGTGGTTAAATCGTCGAAGCCTCCTCAACAGACCTTTCAGATTTAGCATCCATAAATATTCTAAATAAAATAGATTTTCCACTTATGATCAAGTCCAGCCGATCATATTATATGCTTTTCCCTTGGCCAATGTGATCCATAAAAATATTTATGTGCTTCCTAATCCATGCGAACACTGCGTCCTGATTTCTTGATCCCATATTTTCCCAGCTCTACCACATCGATTTTAGTGAGCCATCTTTTTCCAGATTGACCATGTATACAAATCAATGAATCAAACTTAGATAGAATGGATCCTCATAAAATTGTACGCAGGTCCACAAGCTCTGCCAGACAACCATGCAGCTTTCACATAGAAAACACACACACAACAATATTGCAACAGAAAAGAAACACTCACACACTATTAAATCTATGTACTTGCACACACTTTACCCTAAATTAATTATTTATATTGGATTAACTATCAAAATTTCCACATCTTCCTCGCTCTCCCTTAGGGATTCAAGCCAAATCTAGCTCTCATACCCAGTTAGAAATTTGAAGAAAACGAGAGAGATTGATTGCACACGACAAATCACACTTGATAATTTTATTGATCACTATAGGTACAAATATATAGGACATAAATTAATGACTTCGACACATCTAGATCATGATTATGACTCATACATTGGAAACATCACCTTCTAGTTTGACTCCTCGTAACTTCTAATAACAACTACACATGACATGGAAGCATTACTTCAAGAACAATTTTCAAAGATAGCTTGGAGCCAAAATTCATCAATTATATATTAAAACTCAAACCATTTAATTCATAGGGAAGTTATTAATTAAAATACTAGAGTATCTAGAATTAAATTTAACTTAGTTCAGTTAAACGTTCATTCCATTATCAAATTATCTCTTTTTGGTAAACTCAACAATTACATATTAAAAGGAATACCATATTAAACATAGCAAAAGTATTATCTAAAATATTATATTATCTAGAATCAAATTTAATGAATCTTATTTAAATTTTAATTCTATAATCAAATCAATTCAAGGAAAAACTTGCAATTTCCATCTATAAAATCACAAATTTATTTATGGTTATTGTCAAAGTGTGAAACCCAAAGTTCAATTATTACATGCACATTAATAAACCTCATAATCTCTTTCATATCGAATAATTTCAAACGGAAAAGGGTTCCGGTTTACAATTGAAGCGGCTCTAAAACCAGGAAGCAGGAAGAACGTGGATCTCAACAAGCTACTGCGATGGCAACATCAAGCTTCAATTGCCGCAGGACGCTCGCACCTCTTGCAGAGTGGCTGATGGCTCGAATCCTCCGGAGATCTACGAGTCTACCCTTACCTTTGAGCACAAAGAACTACAAGAGGTAGGAAAATATTGCATCAGATCCACGAGAGATGGTGATGGGATGCAGAGACGGCCATCTGAGCGGCCTGACAAGCAAAAGGTGAGCGAAAAATCGTGCGCATATGAAAGAAATGGTAAGGGTTTATACAGCCATTGTTTTTTCAGCGTATCAGTCATAAGATCAAGGGATTTTCGGCACTCAGAATGCTAGATATGGCATCCGTAGTGCTAGATCTGGCAGCCCAGCACGGGATGAGGCAGTATTGCCTTACATGCACATTATTCATAAACCTTACTTACGATACGCTGCACTTGTCTGGCATTTCCAATCTGGGAGGTGGAGAAGGGTTGTTGAGATCGTTGAAAAGGGAACAATGGCATTGGCAGTCGCTGTAGCGCTGGGCCAGAATGACCCCACACCAAATTTGCTAAAAGAGACACTAGAGCCCACCCTCTATTATGCAGCATGTCCCGCCATCAGATCCGGAGAGGATTCAGTCTCCCCACCCTGTTGGACCTAGTCCCAGGTTACCCCACCCACGCTGGAGGACACGCCCAGATCTGGATCGGGTGCTGCATACAACCAGACCACATCTAAGGTTGACCACGTAACCGATGGAGCAGAGCAGACTGATGCAGCACGTAAAGGAAACAACCCAAAAAAACAGAGAGCCGCGACGATTGTGCCGGAACAGGTAAACACCCCAACATTGGATCCTGAAGCAGCTACTCTTGAACTACTCGAAGGCAAACAAAGTACCCTCTTTATCAAATCTATGGAAGGGAACACAGTGTGCATTAAGATAGGGAGATGGGAGAAGATAAAAACACTCAAACAGAGGATACAAGACAGGACGGGTATCCCACCTTGCAAACAACTCCTGACATACACAGGAAAAGTATTGTAGGAGGAGCGCAAACTAAAATACTATGACATACTCAATGACTCAACCATCTGCCTTAGCACAAGACTCCGCAGCGGCTACTCCGGCACAAGCACAAAAGGACCTGTTTCCTTCAAAGATGCAGTAAAAGGGAAGATGGAACCTCAAGTGCAAACAGAACAGCAAGCTACAACCCCTGATGCCTACAACGTCGAGCAGACAACTCAAAATCCTGCATTAACAATTGTTGTACTTGTGGTAAATGAAATACAGGCTGATTATTTATCTAAAGCAGTGATATGCAGGTTTAATGGTTTTTGGCCCAAACTGTAAGCCTTCGTCAATGGATTTACTCCATATGGATAGAAAATTGTGATATCCACCTCTGTTCAAAAGGATCTTTTATTGTCAAATTCGACACAGTAAATGACAGGGAATATGCATTGAACGAGGGACCATTGTTCTGGGGTAATGATGGCCCCTTTATGACATCTTGATTCCCAGAATTTGACCCAAACACCATGGTGGTTTCCAAAATTCCTGTGTGGGTAAAGTTATATAACCTACCTCTGCACTTTTGGCACATCAAAGTATTAGAAGGCATTGGCAATGCATTGGGGAAATTCTTAAAAGTAGAGAGTGAGCGCCTTTCCAAGGATATCTACACATTTTCCAGGATCTGTGTGGAGGTAAATCTCAGTCAAGGATTACCTGACCACATTCTCTTACTCCACAACGAAAAGAAATGGGCCCAACCACTTCATTATGAAAACACTGCCTTCAAATGCCACATATGTCGTCAAACTGATCATCTACAAAATGCGTGCCCACAAAACAAAAAAGACAGGAAAAAAAGACAGCCACCAAAGCCGAAAGGATGGCAGTTTTCAACCACATGGGCAGAAGACATAGAAGAAGAAAAAAACACAGAAACCACCAACATATTTCAAGAAGCAGAATATCCAGGAAATAATCCATAAATCAATGAAAAAATCATTCCACACAATCCACAGAACGATGAAAATCAGATTGAATATGTTATAGTTCCAAATACAACCAATCCACAACAGCAAAGTGAGAAACGCACCCCAGTACAAGAAGTTGGAGGCAGCAGGCGAGCACACTCCACAGAAAGCTCAGATTCTGAAAAAACAAATCTTGGTTGCCACAAATGAAGCACAAATGCCTATTGTAACAGCCATGCTGCAAGTTGATTTGTCCAAGTTTTTCCACTTTGAAAGCATCAATATGGATGATAAATAATATAATGATCCTATTGATCTTAAATAACTTTAGCCTAGGTAAAAACGAAATAGTGTTGGAGTGCACCAATGTCTTACACATTTGTATTTAAAAGAAGATATTCCATGGCTAAGTTATTTTAACACATTTAATATAATGTATATATTTAATGTAAAACATTGGATCTAAAATTGATTATAAACTCGATTATATATATATGTGTGTGTGTGTGTGTGTGTGTGTATAAAAAGGAACAAGGGGAATCTGAGGAATTCAAATCACTAGAGGTTTCTCATCAAACCATCTCTTTTTTGTTTATAGCATAATTAATTTTGGGAATGGGACTTCAAATGAGTTAAATTCATATGAGAAAGCACTCTAACTATTTGTAACAACTACATGAATTGTGAATAATATCTTATTGTCCATCTCCCTTAACTAGGCAACCCTTTGGTACAATGATGGACATACCCTATCTAATAAGAATCAGATGTATCTCTTCAGTACTAGATACCAAAGGAACTCATCCTAAAACCAATCGTGGAATCAAAATATGTGTTATAAATCTATGTTAGAAGAGAAGCACAAAAGAAAACTCCCATTATATTTAAGTAGTAAAGACTAGCAAAACCAAAAGGATGATAGTGGATGGTGTCTCAAACTCCTATATTAGTCAAGGCATGTGAACCAAGGAAACTATGGATACTCATGTACGGTTAGAGTGGGCAAATACATAGATTAAAAATTGCTTGAACCACGTATTAGGAACAAAATTATATGACATTAAAATAACTCTTTGTTTTGGAAGTCAATAAATCTAGCAAAGAAAAGGAATGTAGAATAGACTTGAGTCTTGAGAAATTATATATTGGCAGTTGAGTTGATTAATAAGGGTTCCTAGAACCATAATGTTTTCCTTGGGATTCATGATATCCATGTAGTGTAGAGTCTCAAGGCCTCTTCCTCTAGAGCCACTTTCAAGCATTTTTATTGAGAAAACAACTCCATCAATGACTTGGCTAAATTGTCTATAGAATCACAAGAAGGATTTCTATCTTGACAAAGCATCAAGGCGGAGGCCTTTCTCCTCCCTAACAAGCATATCAAAATATATAGTTATTTTCCTCATTTTCTCCCTATGTAGGATCATATCAATAATAATCCTTCAAATGATGTTTTATATGACATAAATTAAAAAAGTTGATGGGTAAATTCTTAGGCCATTAGAGGCCTTCCTTGTAATCATGATCATAAAAAAAAAATTCCTTTGATGGTTCATCAAATATTAGTGATAAGCCCTTTTTAATTTAGCTCATAATAGTATGGACATTCATCTCTTGAAATACAAAATATATTATTCATTATTTCAATAAATTCAGCACCACCACTCCATCATACTGATGAAGATATAGATTATGATGAAATCCA
The DNA here is from genome assembly GCA_000404065.3 of Pinus taeda. Lineage (NCBI taxonomy): Eukaryota > Viridiplantae > Streptophyta > Pinopsida > Pinales > Pinaceae > Pinus > Pinus taeda. The sequence continues at coordinate 5,169 of APFE031729985.1, read as the reverse complement.
TGTTGAATAATGTATACAAATTGGTAAATGCACATAATTATTATAACTAAAATATCACTTTATATATGAACAATACATAAACAATGAAATTGTTTCCAAATGTCACTTCAAAAATAGAGGCCAGGTAGGTTTACAATTAAGATTTTTACTTGAGAGTGTCTTCCTAACAAATTAAATTATTCTCAAATTATGCGTGTAAATAAAAAGGTATTCTACACAAATATTCCAATGAAAATTTGATACAGGAGAAAAGAGACTATTGTTCATAATATTAGACATAGTACATAATGATACGGAAATACATCATGTCTACTTTTATATATCTACAAAATAATATTAATAAAAATAAAAAGGATGAAAGGGGGTATACAGATGAGACCATATCCACTTCCTATGACCACCAAAAGGGCTAGTATCTTTCATCGACATATTTCATTTGACCAAGACTTAGTTCCACCACCTAAATCGAAAGGCAGATGTCGAGGTAGCCTAATGAGAAAAAAATTACTTACACATAATAGTCCATGGAATAAACAAAGTTATGATCCTCAAAAAATGCCAAAACCTTTTGAATGCAAGGCAAACCAAACCCAAGAGAACCAATCACCAATTAAATCAAAATTCCAATGAACTCTATCCTAAAGCACCCATGAGAAATGGTCATTGAGAAACATGACACACCTATTAATATATTTACACTCCGAGAAGTTGTGCTTCGCTATCTTATTTTAGTAAATGATAAGGATAGAGGCCGTCAAAAATCCCCTTCTACGCCAACTTGGCCTTGGACAAAACCCCCTAATAAACCATTAACAATGCAATAAATCTCGGGGGAGGTTGCAGCGAGAGGGGTTATTCTCTGCCTTGATCGAAAAGTTTAGAAAAAGTTCACCATGGGCATAGGAGTAACTACAAATAATCAGGCAGAAGAACTTGGCTTATGGAAAGGTTTGAGACTGTCATTAGTCGAAGGGGTTTCCCATTTATCATTTTTTTTTTATTCCCTTGTTACCATCAATAAATGTATTGATTGTTGTAAAAGAAAGGATCATGATCTATGTCCAACCATGCAAATAATAATCTTATTGATGGATAAGTTTGAAGATTAATATCGTAATTTATTCTTCCACACATCTGTTACATGGAGGGAGGCTCATAGATAAGTTGGATACCTCATTCTCCAGGTGGATAATTATAGTGAAGCATGACAGGATCATGGATATTTGGGATTGTGTCAGCTGAGATTTAATGTCGAGAGGTAGCGAAGGTATTGTGCTTACTGAGTTCGAGGAGGATTGCCTTCGGTTGATTGTGTGGGAATTTTTCTTGGAGAAAGAAGCAATGGAAAGGAATTTGATTGCATGGAGGGAATTAATGAAGAGAATTGAATCTAAAGCGACCTTTAGAACCATCAACTTGGAGTTTATCTTAGCTATAAGGAGATGGCATTTTGGATTGCAGCACACCCTTTCCGTGATAAGGATATGGCTGCTCTGTCTCGAAATGGAGCTAGAGACACTCCTAAGAATCCATTTGGAGCATTCAGGAATGAAGTGGAAGAAATGATATCATGGATAGGAGGGAAAATCATATCCAAAGCTAAGTCTCATTTTTCTCTCATGGTAGGTGAGCTACAAAATTTGAGGGGACGAAAATTTTCCAGGCAGCATCGAAGGTCATCATGACGAAGATTGAGAATCTTGATTGCAAGGTAGAGAACTCAAAATAAAAAGTAGAAATCACAGTTGTCTTAGTCCTAAAGGAGGCATTTGGCTTAGGGGAGGGAGGCGACAATGAACAATACAGGGGCATTCAGGGTGCTCCTTCTCTGGAGATCATTACTCAAATGGAAATTCAACAGGGGGGTATGCAGCGGGAGCTAGAGGAAGTGGGTCAGTCAGCGGAAGCCGAGGTAACAGAGATGGAAGAAGTTTTACAACATGTGCCAAATGATGTTGATTAGTCGGTATGTATATATATATATATATATGTTATGCAAGTATTTATAGCTTAATGGGGTTTTTTGGTGAATCTATAAGGATAATGTAGTAGAAAAGTTGGGAAAGAAAACTCTGAAAACCTTCTACCTCTGGTCAGAGCTATTTTGCAGGGATATAGATCTGATTTTGCTTTTGAATGTATTGGTTCTAACCAGAATGCAATTTATTTAATGGAAATATAACTTTTTCTTTAAAACAAAACAATGCAATAATTATCATCTTATAAGAAAATCGATAATAAAAAAATCTATGCAACCAATGAATCGATATATTCATCAAATCCTAGGATATCCAACGAGCATTTAGAACCAAGGATAACAAACGCCCTCCTTGCGACATCGAAAATAGACAATTAGAGGTACACTGATGAAGCAACTGCCTGAAACACCAACTTGAATCTTTCTAAAACAACATGGGAATTTTAACTTTCAACTTATAGAGCTCAACCTCTAAGACTTTTGCTAGCGGGGACTCGGTGATGTAGTTCCTCAAAGGTTGGGGTAAGACGCTATATGGGAAGTGAAGAAAGGATTTACTACAATATTTTTGTCAATGACATCAAATCAACTTAACATTAAGGTACTTCATATATTTGTACGTTTTCCACGAACTTGTCAAAAACAAGGATGGACTTTGTACATTTGTAATCTTCTCCTTGTTTACCATCATCGTAATCTAGCCTGGAAATTGTGGCAAATTTGCAATTTTGCTAAAGAAGAAATTTGTCTTTCCTATTGTTGAAGTGGATACAATTCCCTAAATTCCCTTTAGCAATGTTATCATATAATATTTGTAATAATTTGAAATGAATTATTATATTTTTGGTAAAATTTGAAGTCAAAAATCTCAATTTACATTATGGTTATCTTCAACCCATCAAAAGGACCAAATTCCAACACATAGAGACTTCTCCACTTATCAAATAATTTGAATACCATATTCTTCCAGATTCTATTTTTCTATTTATGCAAAGTGGGTTTCCATAATTTCATAAACCTTTTGATATGAAAATTTTTCTTTTGTACCACGCTAAATAAATTGAAATGAAAATAACCTTCTAGAAACCACAAACTATAAAATATATTAAATTAACCATATAGTGTATTATATATATGTTTCTATTATATGATAGTCAAAGGTGCCAGCTATTAAAAATGACTACATATGAAAGTTTTACTTGAGATACATTGTTGAAATTTTTTTTTGTCAAGTCTTATTCCGTAATATATGAAAATTATTGGGAATATGATAGTCAAAGGTGTCAGCTATTAAAAATGATTACATATGAAAGTTTTACTTGAGATACATTGTTGAAATTTTTTTTGTCAAAGTCTTATTCCGTAATATATGAAAATTATTGGGAATCACGCTTCTCTCTTTAACCAATATTATAGGTTATATTAAATTATTTGACAATATTTATATTTTAATTTTAACTAACTTCATTCTTCTAGAAAATAGTTATCCGGCTTATGATAATCCCAAACAAAGAAAAATAACTTCCAAAAATAGCTGGGAGCCCAAATACGTCATTGTTCCAATTTTAAATAGCCAAATCTGTCACTATTAAAAAACAACATTTCAAATATCTACTCTTATGTAGTTGAAAATTTTATTCATGGCCATTCAAATGCCAAGTGTCAAATATGTATAAGTTTATATTTTAAGCAGCGGTAAAATATTCTATTGTGTATTTTTTTTTGTAAATTGGACTAACTCCAATTTTCTTTTAAGAAATAACTATCCCACCTATAATAATTCCAAACAAAGAAAAAGAGGGCCAAATGATAATAATAATTCCAAATAAAGAAAAAGAGGAGCCAAAATTCATTGATGATTCAAAAGCAACCGGTCAAATATCTATTTCTTGAGATTTGCATTCATCGTCATTCAAAATCCGAGTGTCAAATAAATCTCTATTTTCTTATTTTAGACAACTGTAAAATTTTGACTGTATTGTATTAATCAAAATCGAAACGTAACATTCTTGGTCATGTATCAGCGATTCCCCAGTCTTCCTTTCCCAAAGCAAAGTGGTCACCACAGTCTCTCTATAAAAGCTATCGTGGAGAGTGTGTTCAATCCACATTCTTTCGTTTTTGTTTCAACTGTGAACAACATAACCATGGGGTTTTTATATTCAAACATCCCACTTATTAGGTGTGCAATTTCATTGTTATTGGCTATCTTTATGTTAATCCCTGGATCATTATGTTGTGATAGCTGCCTCTACAGATCCAAACTCGTCTACCACAGCCAGCCTCCATTGCCTGAAATCATCAATGGTATGTATGTATACCGAATCTCGCCACGTTCATATTTGTATTCGGTTTTGAGAATGAATAGAATATTTGGATTACATGCAGTTATGGTGGTCACACCAGTGTGGTTTCTTTATAAAATGGATAGAATATAAATATGGAGCGGGTATGGTTTTATTTTAATAATTTGGGATGTAAAATTTCATTATGAATTTTGTTTTAAGCTTTCAAATTATGAATCTTGTTTTATTTTTTATAATTGCGCTTCTGAGGGCAAGGGGAGCTGATAAAATCAGAATAGATGCCGGGAAAGGTGATGGCTTTCTAGGGAAGGATACTTAGCGATACAGTGGCTATCAAACTCGAAAGTGTGCTACCTCTGCTTTTATCGCCTATGACGGTGGTGGTAGTGATGGTGCAAGGTCAGGGAGGGATGCTACAGGGAAGGATGCTAGGCTAAGTGATAGCTCTGCTACTGGTGAATCTTAAAATTTAAAATGGTTGCTCCCTTACTTAAAGTTACAAAATCTCATCACGACCTGACCTGTGTTTGTTTGTAGATGCGTCATGTCAGTATGGACCGTATGCAACAAATCTCATGAACAGTGGAAAGCAGTCAGTGGCCACTGCAAGTACCAAAATATATAGGGACGGAAAAGGATGCGGTGAATGCTATCAGGTGTGTTATGGAATTGGTTTTATTTAAATTTTTATTTTCAATCATCTAGCTTTAGCTTTAGCTTTCAAAATAATGATATAAATTCAGATCAATCCTCAAATTAATTATGATACGAGTTCCTACGCTAATCTCCTCAATGATGAAAGTTGTGGTTACAGGCATGTCAATCGACGATAGGACGGATTTTTACGTATACTCTCCCACCTTCCGGCTCGCTCCAACAAAAGTG